>CM021106.1:77091881-77254061 GCA_007115665.2 Sequoiadendron giganteum | reverse complement strand
AAAAAGAAAAAGAAAATGCCCCATTTCTAGATTAAATCTAAATTAAAAAGAAAACTTAAATCTAAGTTAAATCAAAAATCTAAATCAAAAATCTAATTAAAAATCTAAATCTAAATGTAAATTAATTCTAAAATCTAAAATTAAATGAAAAAGTAAATCTAACTCTAAATTAATTCTAAACTAAAATTAAATTGAAAAAAATAAAAAATCTAAATCTAAAGAAATTAGAAAAATCTAGAAAATCTAAATCTAACTAAATTAGAAATAATCTAAATTTAAACTAGAACAGAAAAATCAAAACTTACAGCTAAAATTTAAAACTAAATTTAAATCTAAAGTGTCTAAGAAAAACAGAAAGAACTATATTTAAACTAAGTTAGAAAAGACTAGATTTATATCAAAAATCTCTAACTAGATTAATCTAAATTAAAAAATGAATGCAATCTAAAATAATGGAAACTAATCTAAGTTCTCTATTTTCATTTGTCGTCCTTGCTCCATCTCAGCTGAAACTATAGAATTTCATAATTATGGAGGCTCCACATGATGGCAAAGCATGCAACCACTATTACCTTGTTGTTGATCATCAACAATTTAAATGGGGGACTTTCCTTGATTCGTTGGATGTTATCGTTTGGAGATCTGGATTGCCTATTGTTCTATGTTGCAGTTCTTGAGATGGTCTTGATGTTGTTTGTGCAGCTATATCTATTCATCCAATGATTTGGCTAAGGTTGAGTTCACTTCCCAGCAGAAAGAGAAAAAAAAATTGAGTCAAACAATGGGAATCAATTTAAGGTATGATCATTTAGCTAGATAGCGTGAAAACAACATTCTCAATACACTCATTGCAAATGCACAAGCAAGGTCGACAGTAGAAAGGAAGGGATATGGCTAAGCAGATCAATGAGAATCAATTTAAGGTTTGTTAGTTGGATTTCCTTTTTCACGTCATTTGTGGAGAACAATTTTAAGGAACATTTCCCATAATGAACAAAGGAACAATGCAATCTACGGTGGAGTATTTCAAGGAGACGTATGGATTTACCCTACAACATACTAGTTTTTTATGCCTACAAGTTGATGATCAGAAGAGGCCCAACTATTTTCCAATGGAAGTATGCAAAATAAAAAAGTGTTTGTGATCGAATCTTTGCATAGAAGATAAAACAAAATGTTTGTGAAAGCTTTAAAAAGTGTGCAAAGAAATATCTTTAAAAGAGAATCAAAAGTAGGATTTGGGTGAGAAAACAGAAGGAGAAGCTAACAACCAATGAAAGATTACTTCACAGTAGAGTCTTTGTTACAATTTTTTTCGTATTCGTTGTGTTATCTTGCCTGCAATTCAAAACTCAACACAACAATCTAAATTCTCTAAAAATAAAAGTATAGCATATCAAAGCAATATACTGAAGCAATATAAAATTTCGAGTTCACCAATGTAGACAGAAGAAAAATTGATTCTGAAGTCTTATTAGATTAAGATTCAGCTTTTCACCATCCTCAATGAAGTTACCTACAAAAAACACTCACATGCAAGATGAATATCTAATCTAAACAAATATACATATTAACAGGGATTCACTCCATTGTTCTTCTCAATCTTGCATGAGAATGCAAGGCTCCGAAGGATTTGATTGTTTGAAGGAATGTTGGTTGCTCACTATTGCAGCATAACAATAAGACGGGGATGATAGAATAAAACTAGATAGATCAAAGATGATGGATGGAAGATTCGACAGAGTAAGGGTACTTGGAAGCTCTCATCCCCTAAATGGCTTTTGAGAGGCTATATTTATAGAGTTTCGATGTGGACAAAGAAGAAGATTTGGTAAGATTTGATTTTTTCTTTATTTGGTCAAAGAGGAAATAAAACAAGATAAGAAAAGATAGAAAGATTTTGATTTTCTCTTTTAAAGGAAATAAATCCTGAAAAAGATGAGAAGGATAATTGATGAATTATCCAATTAAATAAATTAATTAGATACACATGAGTTCAGATTTTGGAAATAAAGCAAGAATATCCTTTTAGGATTTAATTAATTAAATAAATATTTGATTTATTTAATTAATGTTGAATTTATGATTTCATTAATTAAATAATATAAATTATTTAATTAACATTAGAAGAATGAATAGAACTGATTTAATTAATTAAATAATATAAATTATTTAATTAACATTAGAAGAATGGATGGATTATGCACAGGAAGGGAATAAATGAAATTAGTCAAATAAATAAGATTTATTTAACTAATTAGATGATGACATGGGTACCTAGGGCAAAACATGCCACAAGATGTCTAAATGATGTGATGTTGTGACAAGGTATCGTAAGAGGACATTTTTAGGTGTCTACAAGAAACATGCAAGACATCTAAATTTTTCAAATCCTAAAGAGTCAATGATTTAGATAGGTTCAAGATCATGAAAGAGACCAGGTTTCTTACTATAAAAGAGTGCATACAAGTCTGGATTGTTCCTTGAAGCACGTTTGTATAAGTTGTATACCAACCTGGTTCTATTTTGGTGAAGTGTTAAAAGGTGTTTTTGAGAGCTTTTGGACTAAGATGCCTAAGTTTGAAGTGATGACCTATAGACCTTCTCTTGGGGATTATGATTTTGTGTGAGAACATTTAGAGAATTCTAAGTCTATGGAGGAAAAGAAGATATTTATTTCCATGTGGGTGGTGGTAATATGGGCCTTCTAGCCTCAATATCAATTTTTTCCTCTTCTTAGTCTAAGATGTTTGTTGTGTTTATTCACTGAATGGGTGTTTCCTTTGTTTCAAAATTGAAGCTTCTCAAGCTACTAATTATATCAGATTGTTCTCCTTCAATGAGTTAAAATTTTGGTTGAATGATAGCAGGCATAAGGTCAGGTTGTTCAACGGGAGTGATCGATCTCCAAATGGTCATGTGGGGTTCAATTTGTCAAGTTATCTTGCTTAAGTAAGTTTATTTTACCACAAACACTTGTCTTGATTAAGTTCAAATTGAATGTCTATGTCAAAAACATCATTAATTCCACAAGGTCCATATTTTGAAAAGGATGAAGTTCAAGCCATACTTGCCTATGTTGACTTTGGGAAGTATGGATTGCGATATAAACCAAAATAATTAGAAGTCTCTTAAGAATAAATTCTTAGGATAAGCATTAATATCAAGGTTTTGTCAGAAGGGTATCCATACTTAAACCAAAGGGTTTGAAATTTTGAAATGAGTTTGTTGATGTTTTTTTTCAATGTTTTGGAACCAAGCAAAGTATTAAACTGGCTCACAAGCATTTACCATCCTAGGTTCAGAAGATACTACTTGTCGAATCCCCACTTGGATTTCTCCAAACACTAAGACAATGGGAACAGCTAGAGATTTGGTGACACTAGCTCCCCTCTACACACACTTCTCGGGACCACCAAATATCAAATCCTAAAGATCCAAAGATCCTAAAAAAAATTTTGTTTCAACAATGAATCATAAAATGTGGGGCAGCTTCAGAACGACTGTTCCTGCACCAGTAAGCATAAAGGTTCTTGGCTTCTAAACAATTGGTTCATAATAAGGAATTTCATTCAAGGTGGCCATACACATGGCAACATTAGCTCAAGATTATTTCAATCAAGAGGCCTCCCAGTCCTTTCCTAAGAAAGGATTTTGACATGTCACGTGGACACTAGGGGTGGTGCTTATCAGTATCACACATCCACATCTGTTGTTTATGAATTTCATCCCAAACACATTTTTTATATAGCGGTTCAACAAAGCTTGGCTTTAGCTCATTACTGCTTGGGTAGTTCCCTCCTTTCGAAGCGGGGAGGCGGCCCCTCTAAAGATAAACAAAAGCAAGGAAGTATATTTGTAGTTCGATCTCCCCGATCGCATGAAGCAAGGAGAGAGCACACAAAAAATATTTTCCCTACACTATTATGGGGTTTATTTTAATCCAAATTGAAATATTTGGGTGATTATACAAAATTTCAAAGGAATGTTTTTGATTCCCAAGATCGCCAAGTGGTGCGAGGGAAGAGAATACACATTCAATGACACAAATGTAAATCACAAGACATAGCAAACACTTGTTAATTTTAACCCTTAAAGCAAAGGTGAGTTTATTTTAAGCACCAAATGAGGTGTTAAGTTGTATTGTTCAATTTTAAACCCAAAGTAACATAATGAGGTGAGGGTTCATTTTAATCCCATTTGAATATTCATTTTAAAACTCAATTGAAAGCTAGTGTGGTCCTAAAGCATAAAAGGAAAAGCATGATAAATGGGTTATAATTGCCTCAAAAGTGTCAAAACACTTGTTACAATTATAAGATTTAAAGACAATAATTCTTCTTCACATCAAATTTTATCGCCCAACTTGCAAAACCCAGTTAGCCTAAAAGCCAAAACAAAGACAAAGGCATGTTAGTGATCAGATGAAGAAAAAAATTAAAGCACAAGCTAAAAATTGATCACTATTTTTCTTACCAAAGAAGGGTGTCACTGTTCATGATAGCATCGCCATAAAGAAAATGAGCATCACTTTGGTGAAAATTAGTGTCACTCTGCAGAAATCCAGTGACGACAATAGCATCGCTATTTGGGAGTGTCACTTTTTGCAAATTCTTGATACCTCTAAAAGTATTAGCATCGGCATTTATTTTAATCAATGTTAGGGTATTAATTAAGCATCATGTCAGATGACCATAGCCGTGCTATATGGTGACGCCTTTCAAAGGTGTCACTGAAATCCTCTGAAGCATCGTTGTATCTGCAAAAACTTTAAAAATAAACTTCGAGAGGAAGATTTGTTAAATGTGATCAGTTATGCCCTCCTTCTAGCACTACAATGTGACCGGCAGATTAGTATGGGCTGACTACACTTGATCCATGAAGAATCAAAGCATATTTATGCCACTAAACGTCAAACCAATAGAGATCATTCAAAATAAACTAAACTAAGCATTTTATCAAAACTAACATGTTAAACTATGGAAACTTCAAAACACCTACTCTGATCCATTTGAAACTTATCCTATTGTGGGAGTGGTGTCACGTTGATGTGGAATGGTGACCCTTTCCCAATCCCTGTGGATAAATGAGCTTCTTTCAACCAGTTTTATTGAAGAAAACTGGTGAAACCACTATGAGATGTGTGATGAAACATGACTCAAAACTAGATTAACATGATGCAAGGTATTTTAACATGATTTATGCTAAAATGATCAACATGTGCAAATGCAAAGCTAATCTAAATAGATTCTAAACTAAAAATATTGAAACCCTAATTAACAAATAAGCTAAATGTATGCATCTAAGTTACCATGGAAGCCATTAATGGAAGATAAGCTATTATGCAAGTAATTAAACTCAAAAATATGCTAAATATGTGTTAAATATGAGTGTGAGTGTGAGTGATTTTAACAGCATAAGTTTGATGTTAAAAGATGGATCCATTTGTCTCCAAATAGTGACCTATTTATAGGAGATAAAATAAAAAAATGAAAGGTTAAGATTAAAAAGGTTAATCAATGGTCAAAAAGGAAAGAAGATGGAGGCATGGATCATGGATTCCCATCAAGGGCTCACATTTATCCAAACAAACACACTTTTAAGACTTGCACAAGAAGTCTTGTAAGTTAACTTGCACATGAAATCTTGTAAGTTTGTTACAAGGAAAAATATTCCTTAGAATATCCTCATGGGTGAGGAAAATAGATATTTAGCAAATTAAAACAAATTATTAAAGTGCAAAAGGGGAAGGAATATTCCATGGGAATATTCCCTTTTGGAAGAATGTACAAAGGAGGAATATTCCCTTAGAATATTCCCTTGCAAGTGGGGGGAATTAGATTAATTAAGTAATTGATAATCAAACAAAGGTTTAATTATGCAATTAGTGGAATTAGATGATATTCATTAAATAAAGTGATTTAATGAAAAGGGGGAAAGTGAAATGGCATTTAATTAAATAAGAAGACTTAGGGACTTAAATTAAATAATTAGATTTATTCAATTTAATAGGATGAAATGTTAGCATGAAAGAGGGTGAATTAACCTGATTAAATTAATTTGGTTAATAGATGCAAATGACATAATCAATTAAATAGCTAGGCTAATTTAATCAATTAAGCGAAAATATGATAGGTTTTAGGATGAAATGATGTTAGTATATCTGATTCGAGTGCACGATATCATTCAGGACATTTTTAAGTGTCTATAGTAACTATCTTCAATTTATTATCCAATATTAGTTTTTACTAATTTCAAAAAGGAAGTGGCCACTTAAGATCCACTTTTGGTCTCCCATTTCTATGCACATACCCATCAATTGTATGTCAAGTGCACTCATCTTGAAATCAATTTATCCTCTTGAAACTTGCTTGAGGTGCATTCCTTTGTGTTACCAACCTTTGGTGTCCTTGTAGGTTTTTGCCATTGACCTCCATTAGGCCACCCATAAAGGTTTTAAACCTAATGGGAATGGCATTGCTCTAGATCCTACCAATAATTATAAAGCCTTATATTTTTAGTTAATATTGAAACCATAACCATTCAGGCTAAAACCTCTACCATAGTTTTTTCTAAACCCTAGGAACAAATTAAGGATTTAGACTTAATTAGATTAAAGGATCCTCCAAAGGTACTCTTTAAGAGAAAAATTAAAATCAACTCATCACTTCACATTTTTTCAAACAATTAAATAGATCTAAATGTGTCCCATCACAGTCGAAGCTATATTTTTTTCTAATTATCATCAAACACTTAAACTATCATAGGTAGGTGCATTACACTAAAGAATAAAATTCAATTCTTTTTGAAAAAAATGTGATAAAAGTGAAGGATATGTATGAAAAAAAATACATCTTTAGAACCTGAACATGATGAGTCTACTTAAATAAATGGATGATGAGGATTCTTGTAATGCTAGTGATCATGAGTATATTAATTTTGATGATATTTCTAATGATACACCTAGCACACCATACATTAATATTACACATGAGTCTATCACATGTAATGAACAAGAAAGAAAGATACATGAGCAAATAACTTAAGTCACAATATCTAGGTTGGTTCTTACAAAGAATACATCACATTTTAGAAACCCACACACGCCTAATTTTATCATTTTTTTGGTTAATCTCTTCACATAACTCTTTCACTACAAGTTACATATTTTATTTTATGCTATGTTTATTTTCCTTTCATTCTTTCACTTGATATTTGCCACTTTGAGAGCTAAATAGGTTTTATCATTATTGTCGGTGTGAATATGGTATTTCACCTATCTAGTCCCCTAGGAAGTCTTATTCACATGTTAAATTTACTTAGGTCTTAGGAATATTTCTAGAAGTCTTAGTTTTCATTTAGATCTCATGTTATCTTATGTCATTTAATTATTGTGTCCTAGGTCATTTAATATTTTTTAAGTTAGTTGTTTCATTTTATAGGATTAAGACATGTGTCATGATGTAGTGCCTCTCCGCTTGGGTCCTTGGGTCGATTGGGTAATTTTATTTGGGTTGGCATGTTGATTATTTTAATGCTATTTTAATGTTGGCTAATCATTTATTATAGTTGTTAATTTAAAATGTTGTTAATAAATTTAATGTTGTTTTAATTAAGCACATTATTTAAATGTCATTAATTAGTAGTTGTTTCAACCACGTTTATTATTGTTGAGGATAGTTAAATAATTGAATTGTAATTATCGTGAATCTCATTAATTCATTTAGAAAATAAAATTAGCTAGATAATATAATTAGTGATTATTTATTTTAAGTAGACATTAATTGCCTTATTAATATTACATATTTTAAATTATTGATGGGAATACCATCTAATTTAAATATATGTAAATTAATAAATTGTCTATATAAGATATCTAATTTAAGACATTTGAAAATATTATTATTATGATTAATTATAACATTGAGTTATTTAATTTAATATCAAATCGTAAATTTAAATGTTGCATAGTTTAAATTTTTATTTATTTATTTTGGATAATATTTATTTCCATAATGTTAATTATGTAGACACATAAAATTAACCTAGGCCTGCAAACTCAATTTTCTCATTAATTCCTCTATGTCCCTTTGACCAAACTCAACTATTAATTAAATAATGATCAATTATTTGATTAATTCACCTCTCTTATTCTTCTTGACTATTTAAATAAATCACATTTATTTAAATACACCACTGATGTCTAAAGTCCTCTTTAAATTAAATAAGTTATTAAAATTAGTTAATTAATCCACTATTCCCTCTTGACTATTTAAATAAATTAATTTTATTTAAATATGTCTCTAATATTAAAGTCTTCTCATAATTAAATAAATCCCCCACAATTTATTTAATTATTAACCCACTTCTTCTACAATTAAATAATTTAAAATTAATTATTTGATTGTCTCATTTAATTCATTTCCAAATTTAAATAAAAAATCATTTATTTGAATTTCCTTCTTTTTTAAGTAAGTAATTTAATTATTATTTACTCTCACATGACTTCACCATTTTGAATTAAATTAAATATTAAATTCAAATAGCATTTCCCTCCACAAATTAAGTAATTTCTAATATGACTTGATTTTCTAACTCCTTTTTTTGTGCTAAATCTTATCTCCCTATCACACATATTCTCATTCCTTGATTTAATTTCTTAAATTAAATCTTGTCCACTCATTTTGAAAGTTGCCCTAACCCTAATTAAGGGGTTGTTATTTTCAATCTTGCCCATTGATTTTAGGGCAATTCTCAATCTTTAATCTTGTCCATTCATCCAAAATTGCATTTTCTATAAAATGGCAATTTTGTCCTCATCTTGAAACATCTTGAAAATCTTGTATTTTGCAATTCTTGAATCTTGCATTTGCTTGTCTTTGTCATTTAGTTAATTAGTTTGCATGTAGGATCTAGTTTCTCATGCATAATCATTTGAGAATCCTTCAACACTTGTTTAGGACTAGTCATAATCTTAGATTTCTCATCATAAATTTGAGGGCAACCTCATATTTTCAGCAAGTTAGAAGTTGTGGAGGTCAGCCATGGAGAATGCAGACCTTGAGTGAGATTGTTTCATTCATTTTTCATTTATTCCTTTGCACTCCATTATTTACTTTGGGATTTCATGTTGCATGTAATTTTCTAACAACCTAACAAAACACCCTCAATTACATTGGTGAACCCGATTGATTTTCAAACACATTTTTTTTGTAGATTTTTGTACGGTCTTTTTCCGATTTTGCAAGTACAGGTGTACGAAATGCCGCAAATGCCATTTTCTGCGACGCAAAAGCTCTGTCGCATTGCATCCGCCTTCACAAATGACATAAGTGCTCTGTCACAACGCAAGTTCTCTATCGCAATGCATCTGACCCACCGATCGTTGCATCTAATTTCGCGTGCTGCATTTACAAAAACCAAGCCATTCGCCATTCAAAACGATGCATTTTCCATAGCAAGCTGCATTCGCTCTGTTGCGATGCAATCGATTGGTAAAAAATTGCTTTTTGCTTTTCCAAATTTCTTATTTTTTTATGTTTTTAGATTAAAGAATTTTGGATTACTAATCTGTGTGTGATAGCATGTGGAAAGTTGGAGTCTAACCCCCTTTGTTGTTTGTTTTTGCAATTTCAATCAATCAAACAAACAAAGTGCATTACATTCATGAGTTAAAAAGAACATTCATACATTTTCATTGGGCTAAAAAGAACACAACCATGCATGTTCACTCATTGGATTAAAAAGAACATTCATACATTTTCATTGGGTTAAAATAAACTCTTGATTGCCTCATACTACAAACGGTTAAAATGAACCCTTGCTTGATCACACTACAAATGGTTAAAATGAGCATGTGTCTGAGGTGTTTTGTGATTCAATAATGATCTTTGTGGTGTATATGCAATTCTCTTGTGCCTTGTGCGATCTAGAGAAACAAAAGCACTAACGAGTTGGTTACTTTATCACCCATTTATATTTTAATTTGGAATTAAAATGAACAATCTTGCTAGTGTGAGCCTAGTACACAACGTGTGTTCTCTCTTTGTTTAGGCAAACAAAGATTGATCGAACTACGGGTATACTTACTCGCTATTGTTTACCTTAGAAACTAGGTCTACCTTGGTGGGAAAAAATATTCACCCCAAGGTGACTCAAAGCAGCAACGAAGCTCTTTGGCTGAGCTATTCCTGACCGATATACAAATGTGAATCCTACTAGAAAGCTTAGGATTATGAGTGTAGATATGTCACACGGACAAAGTAGAATTCCCCAAAACCCTGTTGAGCGTAACCTCTTTAGGTTGGAATTCATCCTTTAACAAAGTTTAATATTTTTCTCCATGTGTGGCCATGAACAGGTGCCCGAATTAAAAAACTTTTGTATAGAGGCCAAAAACCCTTTCTATTCTTTGGTGCAACAACGGTTGTTGTGAAGGCATCCACATTTTTGTAGTTTTTAGTAGAGATGATCAACCCGCCATGGGAGATTCATGGAGGTTGGAAGCTTGCTTGCCCTGAGATGTGAGTGCACTATAAGGGGGAGCCCGTGGGGCCAAGCTTTTGAATTCATTCGCTAAGAATATACGGTTGGAGTAAAATCTGCATGGAATCCAAAAGAATACAATCTTTTCAACCATAGGGATTGTACATGTTTTCTATGTGTTTGTTTACAAATTTTCAAAGATAATGTGTTTGCCAAGTGTCTTCAGACAAAATCAACATCCTTTTTCGATCTAAAATAACACTTTAAAACTGAAACACATTTTGTAATCTGCCATTTTTTTTCCCAAAAACTAAACTTTGTGATGTATCTGCTATATTGAACCGCAATTGATGACTTTTGAGCCACAATTGCTCTGTTACACCACATTTGCAACCTTAAATGCCACAATTTCCTATCATACACCACATTTTCTTTACCAAATGCCGCAATTGATCTATTGAACCGCATATTATTTTTGAAACGTCGCAATCACCTATCTTGTGATGCATTTACTTTACTGCAACACATTTGCTACGATGCATTTGCCAATAACCCGAAATTTCATTCATTGTCAAAAATTTGAGGCCCAACGTTTCCACACAAGATTCTAAACATCTTTCTCTATTGTTTTTGTCCATAACCAGCCAGGAATTTCTCAATGTTCATCATCCTTGCATTGTAGGTTGCATTCTTAGGTTACCATAAGATTCCATTGCATTTTCTTAATTGCATTCTCAAGCTTTACCATCATTTTAGGTACTCATTTTATAGATTTTAGAAGAAGATTCCTTACCATTCTTTGGCAAACCTTTGCCTTCAAGAGTAGGTTATCATTGGACTTAATCAAACCTTTGTCTTTAGTCATTACCTTTTGTGAACCATTTCCCACTCATTAGTCTAGTGTGGAAATTTCACTATGTCCTCCTTAGTTCTTTTTACAAGTCCATTGACATTCCAAAATTGGAACATTGCCAAAATGTTGTATGGTCAAGTAAATCATCTCCTTTCCATTTGCATACATTGTAGTCTACTTATTTTAGTCTCTTTTCATTCATCATTCAATAAGCATTCTTTATCCCAAAAACCCATAAACATAGTGTCATAACATTTGCATATTTAGGTCATCCTCCACCATCCCCAAAGTTGAGAAAAACTTTTATGGTTGAAACTAGACTACAGAGAAAAAGAAGACTCATGGATTCTTTCGGTCAAGACACCAACCTAATCAATTTTTCCAATGACATGAATACAAATACTTTCCCTAGCAGCATAAATGGAAATACCAACATAGGGAACTCTCTCATTAATCCTACTGGAAAGCTTAGGATTATGAGTGCGGATATGTCACATGAACAAAGTAGAATTCCCCAAAATCTTATTGAGCATAAGCTCTTTAGGCTAGAATTCCTCTTTTAACGGAGCTTAATATTTTTCCCCATGTGTGGCCACTCGAACGGGTGCTTGAATTAAAAAACTTTTGTATAGAGGCCAAAAACCCTTTCTATTCTTTGGTGCAGCAATGTTCTTTGTGAAGGCATCCACATTTTCACAATTTTTAGTAGAGATGATCAGTCTGCCATGGGAGATTCATGGGGGTTGGAAGCTTGGTTGCCCTGAGAAGTGAGTACATTGTAAGGGGGAGCCCATGGGGCCAAGCTTTTGAATTCATCCGCTAAGAATATGTGGTTGGAGTAAAATCCGCATGGAATCCAAAAGAATACAGTCTTTTTAGCCATAGAGATTGTACATGTTTTATATGTGTTTGTTTACAAATTCTCCAAGACAATGTGTTTTCCAAGTGTCTTCAGACAAAATGAACAAATCAACATCCTTTTTCGATCTAAAACAACACTTCAAAACTGAAACACATTTTGCAATGTGCCAATTTTTTTGCCAAAAACTAAACTTTGCGATGCATCTGCTATATTGAACCGCAATTGTTGACTTTTGAGCCAAAATCGCTTTATTGCACCACATTTGCAACCTTAAATGCCACAATTGCCTATCATACACCACATTTTCTTTACCAAATGCCGCAATTGATCTATTGAACCGCATATTATTTTTGAAATGTCGCAATCACCTATCTTGTGATGCATTTACTTTACTGCAACACATTTGCTACGACGCATTTGCCAATAACCCAAAATTTCATTCATTGTCAGAAATTTGAGGCCCAACATTTCCACACAAGATTCTAAACATCTTTCTCTATTGTTTTTGTCCATAACCAGCCAGGAATTTCTCAATGTTCATCATCCTTGCATTGTAGGTTGCATTCTTAGGTTACCATAAGATTCCATTGCATTTTCTTAATTGCATTCTCAAGCTTTACCATCATTTTAGGTACTCATTTTATAGATTTTAGAAGAAGATTCCTTACCATTCTTTGGAAAACCTTTGCCTTCAAGAGTAGGTTATCATTGGACTTAATCAAACCTTTGTCTTTAGTCATTACCTTTTGTGAACCATTTCCCACTCATTAGTCTAGTGTGGAAATTTCACTATGTCCTCCTTAGTTCTTTTTACAAGTCCATTGACATTCCAAAATTGGAACATTGCCAAAATGTTGTATGGTCGAGTAAATCATCTCCTTTCCATTTGCATACATTGTAGTCTACTTATTTTAGTCTCCTTTTCATTCACCATTCAATAAGCATTCTTTATCCCAAAAACCCAAAAACATAGTGTCATAACATTTGCATATTTAGGTCATCCTCCACCATCCTCAAAGTTGAGAAAAACATTTATGGTTGAAACTAGACTACAGAGAAAAAGAAGACTCATGGATTTTTTCGGTCAAGACACCAACCTAATCAATTTTTCCAATGACATGAATACAAATACTTTCCCTAGCAACATGAATGGAAATACCAACGTAGGGAATTCTCTCATTAATCCTTTCAGTGAGATGTCCATTCCATCATCTTCACGCAATCATTTTGAAAAATTTGTTCGTAGAGACCAAAATGGGCAAATCTTTGAAGAAGACATACAAGTTGTTACCCAAAACCCAGAAGTGGCCTCTTTTGTGGAAAAATTCGTTTTAAATGATTCAGCTAGATATCTAGTTATGCTCCTTAACCAAGGGGCTAGATTGCCAAAAGGATTTGACCTCAACACTATAAGAGCAATATCTTCTGATCCTACCAATCAAACAAGACAATCACACAATGCAAACAATGCCTCCATGGGAGCCACCACACAAAATGTCATCAACACCATCAATGCTACCTCCCTTGGTATAGCTATTGCCCATACTAAAACCAATACATCCAATGTGGTCAACAAAACATCTATTGGGGGATCATCAACCTAAATAAACACCACATCGCATTCCATCCCTCAACAAACATCCATAATTTCCTCACAAACTATTGGATCAACATTGGGGATTTCATCTAACACAATGGGCACCAACACACCAAACCTCTTTGGAGCTTCATCTAGCTCCATGGGGACATCCACAAACCTCTTACTCGGTTCCTCTAATACAATGGCAACAAACTCATCAAACCCCTTTGGGAAGAATAAACGAAGAGTTGTCATCCAAGGAACTCAATCGAATGTCCCGAATTCATCTCAAGTCAACACCAACATTCCCTTGAGGAAAAATACCAACATTCCTCAAGGCCATACTTATCTATTTGGGCAAGGAAATCAAGGCACCCAATATACAACTCCATTTGGGCATCAACATGCTCAAGGCCAGCAAGGCCCTCAAATTCAATCCACCATGGTTGGATCCCACATCCCAACTTATGCTTCTCAAGTCCATACACAGCATCACATCCCTCATCAAAACATGTATTTCCAACAACCGTCAAATCAAAACACCCAATTTTCTCACCAACAACAAATTCCAAACCAACACATTTCATCACAATAGGTGGGCACTCAATCCATACCTATCACCAACATGTTTGATGCTACCAACAACCCAATTGTGGAAGCACTCGCACTCAAACTTTTTGCTCTTCAAACACAGGTGGAAACCTTGCAACAGTCAAACAAAAAGTATTACATGTCATATGACCTATGTTCATATCCATTTGACACAACCTTGTATATGCCACCATTCCCTCCAGGATATGTGGTGCCACATTTCCCTAAATACAAAGGCAAGAAAAACCCCATTCAACATATCCGAGAATTCACTACTAGTTGCATGGACATTGCCTATGAACACACCTATTTAATGAGACTCTTCTATATGAGTCTCACAGGGCATGCACTAGAGTGGTTCGCACAATTGCCTAAAGGAATCAAATCATGGGATGAATTGGAAAACAAGTTTGTTGAAAAATATGCCTATAACATTGACACAGACATTGATATTGCCTCCTTATGCAGACTCACCCAAGAGGATGCAGGGGAGACCTTTATTCCATTCTTCCAAAGATGGAGAAATCTAGCAAGCCGATGTCCTATGGAGATACCTGAAAAGGAGAAAGTCACAATGTTTGTGAAGAATCTCCTTGGCTTGCAAAGATATGGCTTGCAAGTCCATTGTTGTACCACCTTTACTGATCTTTTTGAAAAAGGTGTCCAACTTAAAAAATCCTTACTTTCCAAAGGTGAACTTAAGTATGGCGGAAAAAAAATCAACACTACCACAAACACCAACCCAAGTGCTTCCAATGACAAATAAATATTGGGTTAAAAATAAACACATCACCGATGATGGCGTGGTTGATGCAAAAATAGTCAACACAACAAGTCATGTACTCACAATCAAAGGAGTTCAAACTCAAAATGCACCTGTGACAGCACCAACACTAACTGCTAATGCCATTCAAAATAATCCTGCTCAATCGAACCAAAGGCAACCTCATCAGACAAAGAAATTCCCAAAACGGACATACACCCCCTTGGGTGAACCCATCGAAGTTGTCCTAAAGAAAATCATCCAAAATTGTGTCATAACTTTGGAAGAACCTAAACCATATGATCCTGGTTAGTTTAAGCCATCATGGTGGGATGATAATGCATTTTGTGACTACCACTGTGTTAAAGGGCATAAAACTTCCTCTTGTCACCAACTCAAAAATCTTGTCCAAGATCTTATTGAAAATTGCACGATTGAGTTGGGAGGTCAACCATTTGTGTCTAATGCAGATCATACAATCCATAAGAACCCACTATAGGACCATGGCTCGGGTAACCCCTCATCATCCGGCACAAAGAATAACAACAATCAAGCCAATTATGTCCATGTTGCTTTCAACTATTCTGGTGGTACTATCATTAATAATCTTCGTGTTGCTGATGAAGACAAATGTGTCGATACCATTACTATCAAAAAGACACCAAAATGAAATCTCACCACATGCAAAGGCAAGTTCACCATCCCAAACCCTTCTTCTCGTCAACCCAAAATTACCATACCAAACTCGTCTATCAAGAATTTAATACCCAATCTAGAGTTCAACCTTATCGAGCAGTTAAATAAGACTGCTGCCCAAATTTCCATCCTGGAATTACTCCGCATTTTGCCAGCACATAAGGCCATATTAGATAAATTCTTGCAAGATTTCTTCATCCCCAACGATATTGATGTCAACCATTTTGAAACTATGGTCGGATATTTGACTTCGCCTCACCACATTACCTTTTCAGATCTTGACTACACCTCACCCAAGCCATCTCATAATGATGACCTGCATATTGAGGTTTTTGTCCATAAGCATAAGGTTAGACGAGTCCTAGTAGATGGTGGAGTAGGCTTGAGCATCTACTCTTTAAAATTGGTTAAGGCTCTTGGCTTCTCTGATGTATGTGTAGATGCTACCAAGCGTATTGTGATAAAAGCATATGATGACATGAGCGTTCTTCTAAAGGAATCATCACACTCCCAATTTGTGTGGGACCAGTTATCATAGACACCACATGTCAAGTCCTAGATCACGATATGCATTACAATATATTACTTGGTTTCCCATGGATGCATGCTTTAAAGGCCATCCCCTCCACCTACCACCAATGTCTGAAGTTCCCCTTTGATGGCACCGAAATTACTATACTAGGAGATCTTGATCCTTTTCAATATTGCACCACCTTGAGAGCTATTGTTGAGCATCAAGTGCCTATCAATCGAGAGGCTTCAACATCCACTTCTTCTAAATACATTGATCCATCCACACTTACCAAGTCATCCATATCTACTCCATCCACTTCCGCCACACCATCCTCTCGGGCTTTCATACCAAGTACTAACTTTAAGATCCAAGACATGGGTTGTGGAGAATTCAAATTGAATACGGCTTACTATATCACCACAATACCTAAGCCACCTACAGTCTATGGTCGACCTTGTTTCATAGTGGAACCTAAGACAACTTTCAAGGTTCCTTCGAAAAGGGTCTTCACACTATGGGGAGACATGAGTGATGAAGCCATTATTGACATAGTTGATTGGATCTACAAGGACCCAGAAGGATTACCCCTACTACCAGTACATATCTACAGCAAGGCTATGACATATGTAAAGCACATGGTTTTCATGGAGCTAGTGGGCTTGGATCAAACAGCAATGGAAGGAGAGAGCCTATCATCATTTCTAAGAGACCAAATTATATAGGGCTAGGGTTTGAGAAACTTGAAACTAATGATCGACGTACCTATGTACTTTCAAGTAAGGATGTAACGACTCCTAAAAGTTTCAAGACATGCGAAGACTCCCCTACCAAAACTGACTCTCATGAATGGGAATGGGGATCTACTAGAACCCTGAGTGACTATCATATTGATGAACTATTCCTGGAACCCGACCAACTCCCTTTTGAGGAAAGATTTAGAAAAATGTACAACATTGATCCTATAGATCACCATTCTAAACATAAAGAATGGGTAAGTATCCCTTAGGACCCAAGTGAGCATAAATTGTCGCCGGTAACATCTACATCATCCCACCCCATTCCTGAGCCCACCCAAAAACCTGACATACCTAAACATATTGTACATGACTCTAACTTACCATCCATTGATCATGATGTTGATATGTTTGTCCCATATTATGACCAAGAGCATAACTCATCTAACTTTGAAGATGGTTTGTGGATTGAGTCCGACTGGGAAAGTGAAGATGACAATTCTGCCTTCACACTTGAGGCTTCCATTTGCATGCATTCCACATCTTCCCCCTCCTTTACCAACACGGATGATGGGATTTCCATTCTCTACCCATAGCTCATTGATTGGGACCAACAAGACCCACTCGCTATGGATATTTTTTCAGAATGACGAGGCCATTGTAGAATTCAGGGGACTCCACGAGGGCATACCAAGTGGTGATCACAAGGCAGGATTCTCTATTGATCTAGATTGTGCAGCATACTTTGGGGAGACTGTGCAATCCTCCAGTCACAAAAATATGAAAAATAAAACAAAAAAATACATGTCTTTAGGTGAAAACCGCAAAGCACCTTCTGACAATTCAATAGTAAAAATAAAGGACGTATCCGAAGGTGAACACCTCTTTGAGGCACCTAAGGATGGAGGATTGGAATTTCTTCCCATAATACAGGAAAAATAAGCAATGCTTATTGAAGACACTATAGAAGTTAAAATAGCTACACCAGAGAATCCCAAAATGGTTCTCTTGGCCGCATCATTGATAGAAGAAGAAAAACCTGAATTCAAACAATTCTTCTCTAAAAGAACAGTTAACTTTGCATGGTCATATGTTGATATGTCAGGGCTGGACCCTGAGTTAGTATTGCACCATCTTCCTTTGATTCCAGGTATCAAACCAGTCAAGCAAAAATTACAGAAAATGCATCCGCAGATTGCACTACTTGTGAAGGCTAAACTGAAAAAAGTTACTGGATGTTGGATTCATAAGATCAATAGATTATGCCGACTAGATTTCCAACCTTGTCCCTATCACCAAGCCAAATGGACAGATCCACATTTGTATGAACTTCAGAGATTTAAATAAGGCATGTCCAAAAGATGATTTCCCATTGCCCAACATAGACATTATTGTTGATCTTACCACGGGATACGAGATTTTGTCCCTCATGGATGGTTTCTCGGGTTACAATCAAATAAGCATCGCCCCCGAGGATCAGCACAAAATGACATTCACATGTCCATGGGGAACATACTATTGGAACTTCATGCCTTTCGACCTAAAGAATGCAGGTGCCACATACTAGAGAGCCATGACAATTCCATGATCTCATGTATACTTTAATGGAAGATTATGTGGTTGACCTCTTGGCCAAATCTTTGACACGGAAAGATCATCTTAGGGTTTTGGAAAAAAAATTTAGGTGGCTAGAAGAATACAACCTTCGTTTGAACCCAAAGAAATGTGTTTTTGGGGTTACTTCAGGAAACTGTTGGGCTACATAGTTTCATGAAGAGGCATAGAAGTTGACCCTACAAAAGTAAAAGCAATCTTAAACATGCCTCCACCAAAAGGAATTATTGAGCTAAGGACACTATAGGGAATATTACAATCCATTTGACGCTTCATTGCTCAGCTAGAAGACAAATGTCATCCATTTCAGTACCTGTTGCGCAAAAGTATTCCCTTTGTGTGGACAGATAAATGCCAAACGACCTTCAAAAAAATCAAAGAATGTCTATTAACACCACCTATACTAATGCCTCCCATTGAAGGAAAACCTTTGATCATGTATGTCTCTACAACCACCAATGCACTGGGGGAATTATTGGCACAAAATGACTATGAAGAAAAAGAAAGAGCCATATACTATATCAGTTGCACACTGATCAGATATGAACTCAATTACACATCTATGGAATGTGTATGTTTCGTATTTGTCTTTGCGGCCCATAAATTAAGACATTACATGTTGAATCACCAAACACAGTTGGTAGCAAATATTGATCCACTAAAGTATCTTCTAAGTCGAGCAACATTTACAGGTTGGTTGGTAAAATGGGTCATGATTTTGAGTGAATACAACATACAATATGTTGAGCGCAAGGCAATAAAAGGATAGGTAATAGTTGATCAACTTTAAGATGCACCTATCCAAGGCACTCATCCATTGATAGTTGATTTTCCTGATGAGTCTATCTTCCACGCAGAACCTTCATCACCTTGGAAATTGTATTTTGACGGGTCTCCTACTGGTCATGGCTCAGGAGTTGGTATCTTGTTCATCACACTGCAAGGGGATTCCATTCCTAAGGTATTTTGGATCACCTTCCCTTGTACTAATAATATTGCAGAATATGAGGCATTGGTCATAGGACTCAAAATGGCAATAAACTAGAAAATTCAGATGTTGTCATTATTTGGGGATTCTCAGTTAGTTATCAACCAAGTGAATGATGATTATGAAACAAAGGATAAAATTTTTTTGCACTGCAAGTGAATGGTGGATAGCTTCCTGGCCTATTTTAGCTTGATCTCCTTTGAACAAATCCCTAGGGCATAAAACAAGCCAGTCGATGCAATGGCAACTATTGGATCTCTCTTGGACATCCCCAAAAATGTGTCACAATTCGACTTCTTAGTGGAACAACTGTTGGTTCCCACATACGATTTTCTAGAGTCAAAGATGGTTTATGAACTTGTTGGTCCCAACTCGCCTTGGTATTAGGACATATATGATTATCTTAAGTCCTAGACCCTTCCACCCAACTTATCCAATAATCAACACAAATCCTTCATTTGAAAAGCAGCTTGATACACCATCGTCAATGACACCCTTTACCATCGTAGCTTTGACACCCTTCTTCATTGTCTCGACACTGATGAAGCTCACACAAATTTATGTGAGGTACATGAGCGTATATGTGGATCTCATTCAAGTGGCCAAACTTTAGCTAGGAAAGTCACCAAATTGGGGTATTACTGGTTGACACTAGAAAAAGATGCTCTTTAGTTTGTCAGAACATGTCAGAAATATCAGGTACATAGCAACCTAATTCATGCACCTACACAGGATCTGAGACCAATCACTTCTCTATGGCCCTTCGCACAATGGGGACTCGACCTCATGGGAAAAATCCATCCATCCTCCTCCAATGGCCATAAGTTCATCATTACCGCCACTGAGTACTTCACTAAGTGGATTGAAGTCATTCTCCTCACTTACATCACTGGTAAGCAGATTTCAAAGTTTATCCTTAATTACATCATCTGTCGATATGGTGTTCCATAGTCCATCATCATAGATAATGGTCACCCATTCAAAATCAAGACGTTCGTGAACTCTGTGAGTGATTCCACATCCAACACCATTTCTCCACACCATATTATCTGCAAGGCAATGGTCAAGTTGAGGTGTCAAATAAAATAATTATTTGCATTCTTAAGAAGACCGTCAATGACACTGGCCAACATTGGCATCTACAACTCAGTCCTACCTTGTGGGCCTATTGTACTAGCATCTGCACACCCACTGGAGCCACTCCATTTTCCTTGGTCTATGAATTTGAAGCTATATTGTCCATCGAGGTCAAAATTCCTTCTCTCTGAGTCTCCTTGAAGGGAATGATCGATGACAAAGAATGCAGACAGTCTCACCTGCATGAACTAGAAATGCTACAAGAGAGAAGACAAAATGCCTTGAATCACTTAAAAGCATATCAAAATCGTCTCTGTAGGAGCTATAACAAAAGAGTGATGCTTAGAAAATTTGAAATTGGTGACTTGGTCCTCATGCAGAATCCAAGAAACCAATTTGATCATGAGAAGCCTAGAAAGTTTGAGCCTAATTGGCTTAGTCCTTATATCATTATTGTAGCATTCAGTTTAGGTTGTTATCAGTTAGCCACACCTGATGGAGAATAGTTAACAAAACCCATCAACAACTTGCATCTACAAAAGTTCTACACATAGCATCAGAGAGCTTGGCTAAAAACCTTAAAAATACAAAAAAAATGAAAAATCAAGAAAAAATTGTCACCTTGATGAAAACCTGGCAAACAGACATGGTGACACCAAAAAAAAAAATCAAAAAATGGAAAAAATAGTAAAAAGAAATAAATTCATCCAATAGTGAAAACTTGGCAAACAGGCACTTTAGATAAGTACCATGGTGAAAACCTAGTAAACATGCGCCATGCACAGTCGATCGTTGCTTCTCCATTTACTATTATTCCAATCGGCCTTCATCCACTTTGCATAACAATGACATCCCAACATTCATGACATTTGCCATCAATCATGTCATTTTCGTCCATGGCTAGCAGTGGTTGACATCATTCCTTGCATATCCTTTCCTTTTATCCTGCGTATGCCCTTTTCCATGTTATTCTACCTAAGTAATTCTCGACCTACCTAGGAGCAAGACCTTTATCATGCAACTACAGTGGGTATTGCACATGGTCCTGACATTTGAAAAAGCCCTGAAAAAAGTCATAAAATTTATTAAAAGTCATAAAAAACTAGAAAAAGTCTTGAAAAAAGTCATAAAAATTAGAAAAAGTCCTAAAAAAAAAAGTCATAAAAATTAGAAAAACTCTTGAAAAAAGTCATAAAAATCAGAAGAAGTCCTGAAAAAAGTCATAAAAATCAAAAAAAGTCTTAAAGAAAACACAAAAACATTCAGAAAACGTCAAAAGTCTCAAAGCAAAGTCAAGTTTGTCCTGTCATTTCAATCGGTCATGTCAGTCAATCTTTGTCCTAGTCTGAACTACGTTGTCTCTGTGCATTTGCTATGTAGGCCCCAAGACATTAGGTTTGTCCTTCTAGGTTTGTCAAAATAAAATCATGACTCAATCTTTTGTCCTTCAGACAAAGTCATTGGTTGTGTCGAACTGCGAGGTGTCTGAGTGTACGATGTAGGCAAGGCCATCAATTGATGAGCCCCCGAGGTCACACTAGGTCAGTCCATTAGGGTTCATGGCACTGCACTTTCACACACATCAAATATCTTCAAGTCAATCAAATCATCCCTCAATTCTAAACTGGCAATCTATCGTCAAAATTTAAATAATCTTTTTATCAACATCTCAATCAAACCCGTATGTCCACATCAACATGTGATCAGATCTATCATCTAATCAAATTCTATCATGGCAAGTCAACCTGTCAATCATGGTTCTCCTTCGGATGTGTCCTTCTAAAGAATAACTTTCTTGCTTTTGGATGTCTCCTTCCTAAGCATCGTCATCATCATCTGGCATTTTGAGGGATTCTCCTGACTCTAAGAATCGATCCTCTTGACATCAACATCATTCAGGATGTGTCCTTCCTGAATCTGGCATCGCTCGACATTTGGCAACCTAGACCTCGTCAACCTTGGCATCAAAACACTTGACACTTGACATTTTGTTCACTTGGAAAACACTTGGCAAACATTATCTGTCTTTTTAATGGTTATCATGATATTAGTTCCTTATGTCAGAGGAGCCACGACATATCATGATGTCATCCTTGTCCTTTTGATCATCCTGCTACTAGTTTCTCGAGGATGTCCTGACTTCAAGATTTAGAGGAGCCACGACGTAGTCCGATGGTCATCTTGTCTTTTATTGGCTGTCATGTGGCTAGTTTCTCGAGAATGTCCTGACTTCAGGATTTAGAGAAGCAACAACGTCTCATGATTAAGTCTTGTTTGTTTGCGGTTGGTTATGAAAAAATAATCTAGAACAATTGTGTTCCTTGTATGAGTCATGATCATCCTTGTCTATGACTGTTTGTTTTATGTGATGGTTTGACCTTGCACACTATTGATCTATGTCATATCATAGTGTTTGTTGGCCATTACGACATTCCACCCAATGAGGATTAAGAGTAACAACTATTATAGTACTATGGAAATTGTTGAAGGATTCTTGTTTCCACACTAAAATGCCTATCTTTCTCTGCACTAACATCCACCTTCATCTTCTCTTCTCCCGTCCTTGGATGATATCCTATGACATACAAAAACATAGTTGCATACATGATCATACGAGCATTTCATTATCACATTTCACATTTGCATAAATCAAATCCCATAATAATATCAACATTCACATTGCATGACATACATCATAACCATCATTTGCATTGACATATAGACATCATAACCATCATTTGCATTAACATATAGGAATCATATCTTCATACATGAACATATCCATAATTGTATCCATAATCATATAGCATGATATCCATACATTTCATAATACATAAATGCATCCATCTCATCATATAAAGTACCATCATCATCAACATATAAAATAGGACAATCATGATATATAAGGATAAAATCATTAATGCATAACATCACATCACATCAAATAAAGCATACATCATAACGCATAACATCATAAAACAAGGCATGTAGTCTGCATCAAGATCATCTCATATATATATATATATCTCAAAAGAATAATGTCACGGGATAGAATCTGGAGAAATCCCAAAAATGGAGCTCATGAACTCGAAGGTCAACATATACAATGTATCATAACAATCAAGAAATATAAACCCTAAGTTGTGCCCTCTCCGTCTCATGGAGTTGAACCATGGGGCGACTGATGTTGACTCATCAGCTCAGCAATAGCCTGTACTGTTGAGGTGATCGGAGGCTGAGATCCTAAGGGGTCAATAAGTGGAGGTTGGCTCTGCTTTAACTGGTGTCCTGATGACACTGACCTATGACTTTGGCTTGACTTGTGACTATGGCCTAATGAATTCCTATGTGAATGATGTGATATGTGGCCTGAAGACTGCCTGGAGGATGTGGACCCACCTACACTGGTGTGACTATTGTTGCGTGATCTACCGTTGTTGTGAGTCCGGGTACCACTACTTGTCTTGTTGTATGAACTAGATAATTTAGGGTCCCGTCTCTCAGGTGGCACAAGCTACTTGTATAATAACCTATATTGGCATCTGCTCTCACTCATCCTGGCCAACTCTCTAGCCATGTCCCTTGACGGTCCTATGCACAACTATGTGAACTCCCTAACCCATCTCTCGACCTCCTCCTATCAAATCATAGCCTGATCTATGTCCACCTATACCACCTCTAACTCTGCTAATAAGGCCTTGTTTTGAGACAAGGTTGCATCTAGTTTGCTCTAAAGATCGAAAACTCTATGATCAACTGTAGCATCTAAAGTAAAAATAGGTGGTATGTCACCCTCCTCCCCCTCAATCATCATCTCCCTTAGCCTCCTCTCTACCTCATCCTCCCCCTCATCCTCCTCATCCCTCTCCTCCTCTCCCACAACCTCCTGCACATCAATGTCCAGTGGGTGGTGCTCTGCAAAAATATCCTCCTCTCCTAGCACCTCCTCCTCTACCTCCTCCTCTACCTCCTGCCTGCCTAGTTGCTCTCCCTCCTCACCCTTCTCCTTGATCAATGACAATGGTGCGCCACCCACCCACAGTCTCACTCTCCTAGGTTTCCTCCTCCCTCTGCCACCCCTCCTCCTCCTCCTCCCACCCCTACCATCCCCGCCACCATCTCCACCCCCACCACCTCCATCATCCCCCCACCTCTCCCTCCACCCCCGCCACCTTCGTCATCTCCCCCACCTATCCCACCATCCCCTCAGCCACCATCCCTCCCCTCTACACCTGTGGAATGATTGATTGTCGATTAATCGTTGCAGGACCATCTAGATCTTTCAAGGGGATAGGCCTGTGAATCTACCACCAGGTATCATACTCGACCGATGTTCTGACATCTACTGGACCTCCTCTCCATCCCCACTGTTGTGCAACCAACCCATCAATCTGTTGCTCTGCCAAGGGCACTTCTATAGGAAGCCCCCACATGGTCTCTCTCGACGACCGCATATACTCGACTGTCCCCACAGGCACACCCTACTACTCTCCAAACTATCGGAGTACCCATTGGGGTAGGTACATCTCAATGATCCTCTGACTCTGTACAGTGCAGCCAATCAAGTATCTGAACTGTTGGCACAAGGAAAGATGTCCATCCTCATTTGGCCACTGGGCACAATCTCTGAACGACCTCCAGAAAAAACTCATGAGAGTATCCATCCTATGATGCTAGTACCCTGTATCTCCTACCTGGGTCTGTGTGACTGAACTAGCAACAAATATACATAGGTCATACCCTTGCCCAGCTGTTGAATCTGAACTGGGGGGTAGAAAACAGGAATGTGCTCCCATGCCCAGATCATCAAAATTATCATACCACAACTAATACTCTAGCCCTCCTGATAGGCCACCTCATGCAACTGGTGATATAGCTTTCCCAACAAACACGAACCCCAAGCAAACACTATCTTGTCCATACGCATCCACACCAGTAAATCTCCCCATCCAATAAGGAATCCATGCCCGCGGTGATCTAGTATAAGGACTTCAACGATCAATGTCATCAACATGGCATCCCACCGAGGATAGTGCTCAGCCACAAACTCCCAACCAATCTCATACCCATGTATCCCGAAACCGGCATCATCCACCACCTCATACATCTCTCCCAAGGCCTACTTCCCTCTATGTAGATCATAAACCACTTGCTCCCCATTGATCGGGATGCAAAGTATCATGTATACATCCTCCAAAGTCACAATGGCCTCTCCTGTGGGCAGATGGAAGGAGCATGTCTCTGAATTCCACCTCTTGCAAATTGTTGTCAACATTCCCCTGTTTGCCTGAATAATGGGCATGTAAGTCACATAATAGAGACCCAATCTCATCAGCTATCTCTGCTCATCGTCTCGCAGCTGATCTCTGAAGGCATAGCTAGTTGGTCTGAACTCACGCATATAAATAAGTACTAGTCGTTTCTGCACATGCAAAAACGAGGGTTAGCACATATGGATTAGCATTGCAAAGCATTATTACTATCTGCATAATAAAAAAGGCATCCGAAAAATGAATCTGCACTAAGTCAACTTTGGTCAACCCTGGTCAACTACAATTGTGTCGCATTGACTACAATTGCGTCACATTAAGTCATATGTATCGTTGCATTTCGTGTATGCATCACATTCAAGTGATTGTGTCGCTCTAGCTCACAATTGCAAAGCTCTATAACACTTACGTCATTTTACATCACAATTGCGTCATTTCATAACGCTTGCATCGTTTGATGTAGCACTTGTGTTGCAAAACTGCACTTGTGTCACTAGATACCACGGTTGCATTGCATTTTATCAGTTGTGTCCTATGGCCTAGCGTTTGCATCATTTCAAACCTAAACCCTACCCATCCCTTGCATTTGCATCGTGATGCAACAAATGCGTCGAACGCGATAGAATTTACGGTTTATGTGAACGCACTTGCATCGCAACGCATTCGTTTTTCTATCCTAAACCCTAATAAATGCATCAAAATTGAGAAAATGAAAGTCAAGAAGGGGTACTTATCGGTGCCTCTATGCCCTCGATTTGTCAGAAAGCCCTCACTCGGTAGTCACAGTGCTCTTTCACTAGGATCACCATCTTCTCCTCACACTCTGCTCTCCAAAATTTTTAATAGCAAAAAGTGAAAATGATACCTAGATTGCCTTTTCAAACCTATTTATAGGTTGAAAATTAGGGTTTTTCCTTTTGGGTTTGTATTGGAGGCTCATTTGACTGTCTTTGACCGGCATTTTCGTTAGCTTAAGGGTGATCCCACAAAGCTGGTTTACAATTTCTGAGAGGAACTGATTTTAGCTGAAATCACATATTTTTAAAAAATATAATGATTTAAGCCTTTAAAACTTCCATTTTAAGGATTCCAATTGAAGAGGGTTTGATCAAACCACCTTAGATCAAACCCCCTTGGATAGAACCTCGTTAGTTTTAAACCATACCTATAAATGAGTCTCCTTTACAGCTATCAAAATGTTGATAAAAAATCACTTTTGATTTACCTTTTGGGGGATCAAATGAATTCATTTAAAATTTATTTCAAATGATTCTGGTAGTCTCCAAAATGAGCTATCCCACAAATATAATTTTAATGTGTTTTGGTTTTATTATGTATGTGTTTTTTTAGTTGTATTAAACATAGGTTTTTCACCAAAAATCAAGCTCTCTGTTTTGCACATGTGGAAAATAGCAAATTATCAAAATATTTTTTTCAAAAATATGTTCGTGCTGGGTATTGATGTCCTTGATCCATTAAAAAAAAAAAATTGAATTTTGATACATATAGAAAAAGTTATGTTGTATACAGTCTGCCTATGTCTAAATTGCAATTGGTTTGACTTTGAAACTCTATTAAGGAAAAAATATTCAATAAAAAACTATGAGACCAATTCAAAGTGCTAGATATCATAGTTACAATTCTAAATTCAAAAAAATTATAACTTTATCCTTCATAAACAAAAAGTTATGTTGTATACGGTGAGCGTCACTTTTTAAAAATGTTGTTTTCTGAAGAAAAAAAACCATTTTTTGTGGGAGATGGAAAAAGAAGTGCAATCTTATTCCAAAAATTTTGAAAAAAATATTTTTAGAATCTACAGACAAAATGCGATGAGACTCTAATTTGCATCATCTTCAAATTCCACACGGTTTAGCCGTTATAGGTGCCCGAATGTAAAGATTTAGTTAAAAATAATAATTTCAGTGTCCAGATTGACCAAAAATTGTAAACCACTATTGTGGGATCACCCTTAACGTCCTCCGTTTTTGAAACCGTTTGCACCATTATTTTTTTGGTCATCAAATTGACTTATCAGGACACTTTCCTAATTTTTCTGACCCGGGCCAAAATTCAAAAAAAATCCCAAGGGGGCATAGGCACTCCATACCTTTGTTGGGGCATATCTTTGACTTGTTTTCTTTGTCATAACGTGATAAACTGCATTATGACAAAGAGGGGCAAAATGTAGACACATAAATTTGACCTAGGCCTGCGAACTCAATTTTCTCATTAATTATTGTCTCTTTGACCAAACTCAACTATTAATTAAATAATGATCAATTATTTAATTAATTCACCTCTTTTATTCTTCTTGACTATTTAAATAAATCACATTTATTTAAATACGCCACTGATGTCTAAATTCCTCTTTAAATACAATAAGTTATTAAATTTATTTAATTAATCCACTATTCCCTCTCGACTATTTAAATAAATTAATTTTATTTAAATATGTCTCTATTATTAAAGTCTTTTCATAATTAAATAAATCCCCCACAATTTATTTAATTATTAACCCACTTCTTCCACAATTAAATAATTTAAAATTTATTATTTGATTGTCTCATTTAATTCATTTCCAAATTTAAATAAAAAATCATTTATTTGAATTTCTCTCTTTTTAAGTAAGTAATTTAATTATTATTTACTGTCACATGACTTCACCATTTTGAATTAAATTAAATATTAAATTCAAAATAGCATTTCCCTCCACAAATTAAGTAATTTCTAGAATGACTTGATTTTCTAACTCCTTTTTTTGTGCTAAATCTTATCTCGCTGTCACACATATTCTCATTCCTTGATTTAATTTCTTAAATTAAATCTTGTCCACTCATTTTGAAAGTTGCCCTAACCCTAATTAAGGATTTGTTATTTTGAATCTTGACCATTGATTTTATGGCACTTCTCAATCTTTAATCCCGTTCATTCATCCAAAATTGCATTTTCTATAAAATGGCAATTTTGTCCTCATCTTGAAACATCTTGAAAATCTTGTATTTTGCAATTCTTGAATCTTGCATTTGCTTGTCTTTGTCATTTAGTTAATTAGTTTGCATGTAGGATCTAGTTTCTCTTGCATAATCATTTGAAAATCCTTCAACACTTGTTTAGGACTAGTCATAATCTTAGATTCCTCATCATAAATCTGAGGGCAACCTCATATTTTCAGCAAGTTAGAAGGTGTAATGGAGGTCAGCCATGGAAAATGAAGATGAAGACCTTGAGTGAGATTGTTTCATTCATTTTTCATTTATTCCTTTGCACTCCATTATTTACTTTGAGATTTCATGTTGCATGTAATTTGCTAACAACCTAACAAAATACCCTCAGTTACAAATTATATTTTAAGCATGTAAATTATATTACTTAAATTGTTGATGAAATAGTTAGAAAGGAAATTTGGGTGAAACTGTTTAATTGAAATTGGGAAAAATGAAATTTATGGCAAGTGGCTATTTTGATGTGTAGAAAATTTTGAAAATTGATGGCAACTTTCTGATTTTTACCTTTTCTGGATTTAATATCCAATTTGGTGGCTTTTTCAAAAAAAAGAAAGGAGACAGAAGGAAAGCAATTTGCTCTGCAATTGGCATTTTTGAGTTTTTTTGGAAAAATTGTAATCTTTGTATTTTTTTTGAAAATTAATAGGAAAGTTGAGGAAGTACGTAGCTCGCTAGAAGCGTTCGGCATAGAAATTCATCTCTGATTAATTATTAGGTGAAGGACTCCAAGTAGCAACATAAAACTTTAATATCTTTGTTCTTTCCTGTTAAAAAGAAAAATGAAATTTCGAAATTGTATTATACTTGTTTGACGAAAATTATGTGCAAAGAATAATGTATCTCAATGAGCTTTGAATTGTTGATATTGTGAAACCATTTGTCTTAGTTGTTGTTTAAATTTCATCTGCAACCTATTGATTTCGCCTTCCTCTTTATTCCTGTCCAGCATTGTTTCATTAATTATTTAGTTTTATGAATTTGGCTGGCAAAGCGTCTGGAAACTCTTTTCATACTTGTATTATTGTCTCCACTTTAAATCCATTTCGTCCATTGGAATTTCTCAGTCAGTTGCATTGTAATATCTTTTTATCTAAGATCTTCTTTATGTTATTTGGTGGTTGCAATTCGCCATTCGGGTTCTTGTTTTTTGGAGCGATATTGTGCATTTCTTTTGCTTATGCATTGATTCTACATATATTTATGCAAAGTCGGCTATTTTTGGTGTGTGTGTATCATTAAATATGGGCCTTTTTTATTTTCTTGGGTGGCTATGTTTAAAGTTTTGGCGCCCCTTATACTTGTTGCACAACAGCATTGCGGTTGTTGTGCATAGCCACAAGGGGGCCGCACCACCCTATTTATGCATCCTTACTATGTTTATATGTTTGTGTGTGTGTGTGTAGGCTGCCATATGTTTGATGTGTTTCCCTATGAGTCTTTGCTGGTAATGATTATGTTTGAGTATTAGTTAATATAATATATATATGTATGTATGTATATATGTTGATTCTCATTATGTAGAAAATAATTATTTTAATCTGCTATTTGATGGTAATTTCCAGCAGTCCATCATCGATAAAATTATTTATTTATTTTAATGACTGATATATATATGTGTGTGTGTGTGTGTGTGTATAATTAGATATATATTTGTAGTTGTGCAAATGTTTTATTTCTGGAATTAATGAACAAAAATTTACCTTTTTAAAGACACTGATTTAGAGCATTATTTTATTAAACTTGTATTTCTAGAAAAGAAAATGTAAATTAGATTTAATGATTATGGGAAATTAGATTTAAAGAGTATTTTGATTTGATAAAAGAAATAAAATGAGGAAATAAATATTTGTGCAAGATGAGTTTCTAAAAATATACACAAAATATATTTATTTATTTTCATAGTTTAAATTAAAATACTTAATTTCCATAATGTATTTGAGGATTAGAATGAATCGTATAAGTTGTAGTTTAGTTGTATTAACTAATTTTAAATGACGGAGTTATTATTTGATATGCAATATGATTATTCATGATTAAGTTTTATGCTAATTGGAAAACATTAGTATACTTTACATGTTCAATAGGGAGATAAATTCATTATGTGTTTGATTATTTAAAATGGCATACTTAGCATGTTCATAAGACAAGTAGTTGTTGTATTGTGTTAGTGTTTTAGTAGGGTATGAATCATTTGTTAAACTTTGTCATTATTTCAATTGGAATGATGTGTCGTTTGCATGAGCTATGTTTATAAATGAGAATATTTGTTGATGATCTATTTGATTAAGAGTTATATGTGGTTGCGTTTGGAATTTCGGTGGACACTCCTTCCTTTAACAACCAGGGTTGTTGTTGGTTCTCTTTGTCATTCTTGTGTCTCTGGAAGCGAAGGCTGCTTGTGTTTGTTTTACGTATTGATTGTGTGTGTTTATTGTACTTTGTGATGGAGTCTTGTTAGCCTTGTTTATTTTTTATTGTTGTTGTTTGGTTGTGGGTCCTTCTGTCATCTCCTAGCACAGGGGGTGGGCCTTCGGGTCCACATGGACTGGTGGAACGTGCTACGCACCCATTGGGTTCCCCACTAATGATCATGATGTTGCAGAGTTGTACCAGTAGCAGTGGTTCCTGAGCTTTCCAGTGTTGGTGACAATTTTGGTGACATGGCTTATGTTCCCTTCTGAGGGATCTCTTTATGTATTTAATTCTTCATTGTTGTATTATTCCGAATTGTGATGTACACTCCCCATCATTATAAGGGAAGCATCTTTGTATTGTATTACTAGTTTCTTAATGTGTTGTATCTGTGAAAATATGCTCCACGAATGTAATTGAGAACTTGGAAGTTGTAATGCAATAATATGATAATTATGTATTCTTTATCTATTTTATTTATGTTTAGATGTATGTTTATGTCGTTTCCTATTCACGCTTCTATTGTTTATTTATTTTGGATTTGTTTAACGATGTTGTTGGTTGGGTTCATTTTGAGTAGCGCACCATGTAACCCCATGGGACTAGGTTGTTGTCATATGGATTATATTAATGTCGATCAGTTAATTAATTATGGTTAATGTAATTGTTGTTTCTTCAAAAAAAAATTGTTTTGTTTATTGTTAGTTGTTGTGTCCTATGAGGTTTGTGTGGTGGGGCGTTACACATGATCTTTTATATTCCTATCTCTCACCTTATCTATTTAAGCAAGGCTCCTGTACATTTGTATCATATCATATCATATCAAAAAAGCTATTATCTTGTCATACTCTTTTGTGGAAGGTTATCTTTTGTTTTGTAGGTGATTCTGGGGTGTGAGCTAATTTTCAACTACTACAATGGCTTCATGATTTCTCATTGGAGACAAAATCATGGGGACACCTTTTCATTCATATTGATCACACACATATAGGTAAGTACATGATAGATATGTATTCTCACTCAATTTTACATTTGCATGCCATGTGTTGTTGCACACTCTTATGGTTCTATTTTCACTTTTTTTCTCCTTGATTCATGCACGTACCATAGTACATATAATTTGGGGGGCATATTATTATTGATTTCATCTTCATTTCATGCCTAAGTTGTACAAGATGGAAGCACATATGCTACAAACAATTTAAATCTCAAAAGATTGTACCTTTATCTCACTACTATTTTACTTATTTCTGCATTGGTATGCATGCACACTTAGTTTTGCACATACATCAAAGTGAGGAGAAATTTTAGAGAAAAGTTTGTACCCTTACTCTTCCCCTTGTCCCCCTCCCTCTCATTTTACATTATTTTGTGTTGATGAATTAAATGCATAATTGTTAAAAGATTAAGCACTTTTGGTGCACTCATTGACCCAAGACCTTGTCTAGCACTTTGCTATGCCTCAACTCAATACACCTCTTACCTAGTTTCCATGACCTTGCTTATCGTAAACTAGATTGTAGTTGCAATTTTGTGCCCTAGTCAAAATCACAAATGTGACCATGTCTCAATTTCCAAATTTTAAATTCTCTACATTCTATAGTTGATAATCCCAAATATGACAATTATTTATCATATCTATGCCAAAAATATTGAATTGTATTTCTAAATCTTATATTTAAAGAATTAACCTATGTCATTTTTCCAAAAATATTGAATTGTATTTCTAAATCTTATATTTAAAGAATCAAACTATGTCATTTTTCTTTTGATATTTTAACTGATGGTTAAGAGCGCTCTCCCATTCTATTAAAATATTAAAATAAATTGCATTTGAGGAACAAAACATATGATTTTGTATTGACATTTATACAAGATTGACAAAATGTTCATGCCATGATTCCTAACAAAACCTCCCCTAAAGACTATACATTTGACATTCTTGTACAAAACGGCTCAGTGGGAGACCGTAAGCTTGATTTTATGGACTATGACTGATATTAAACCGACTGCATTGTTAAGATGACTGTGACTAAACTATTAGAAGACTTATATTAACATCAATGATATATGCCTTGATCAAAGTGACTATGACAGACACAAGCATTCATGAAATTTGAGCTAGGTATCATCCTCTTTCTTCACCAGGCTTGTCCTCAGCTGCAAGAATTTGATAGCTCGGTTACCTTGGACATGTTGGACACCTCCTGTCATGGAGATGATTTCTCAGGTGCACAAAGCATCATGACATCTAATGAAGGATTGTATGTGTCCATCATTCCTTTGAGGTAACTATGGATGACAACCACTTCCTTGATCAGTGCCACCAACCTTGTTTCAATGTCATGCATTGTGCCTATGGAAGCCAATCTACATATTTATGAGCCCATGCAGGGAAGAGAGGAGAGGTTAATAGGGCTCTCTTTGTTGACAACCTTATTTAGTTGCATTCTGAGTTTGCCCCATATTTAATATTTTTCTGAAGCCTTAGTCAGCTCCTTGTCCCCCCTTATGAAAATGTTAGTGACAAATGCAGACAAGATGTCTGTGTTGACCCTATGCCTGGTTGTGCCTTCTATTAAGTCCAGTCCAAGCGCCTACTAAATAGCTTCTGGGAAATGGAAGAAGACTCTTCTCATTATGGCCTCTTCAATTTCAACAAGGAAAGCCATTTGACGTAGGTGTCTACCAACTTTGATGATCGGCTCTGTGATTCTTGGTGCTCTGAGAGCTCTGGCTCGATGTGTAGAATGCTAAGGAATAAGTGGAGTTGGAGCTTGTAAATATGCTTACAAAGAAATGCCTCAAACATGTGTGAATGTGTGAGGCACCTGAACTGCCTACGGGCATTGATTATGAGTGATATCAATGATTGTTCCATCTATGGTTTGCATGATTATAATGATTGGTTGCATTCTCTAATTAGCCTTGTCTTGATTTTCCAAAAGTTCTCGTAGGCATGGGGGACTATTGATATCATTAGTAATGACTGTTTCTTTAGGATTATCAATGGCTTAATTCAAGAGGAAGTCTGATATTTAAATTCCTTCGCAATAGCAATAATTTATGATGGAGTATTTATATTCCAATCTCAAGCTTCATTAAAGTGAATGTTTTTTCCTCATATATAGGATATTCGATAGAATTGCCTTCAACTAAAATCTTGATTATGTAGTACAATTTTTCCAACCAGAGGTCAAGTAGTAAGGTTTTCACTTCGTAATTCATTCTTGGTCTTAATCTTTTGGAGGTAGCTTTGACCATGCTTCCTTAGGAGTCTCTGATTATGCACTCTACTCCTCAAAGGGCCTTGGTTGCCTCTTGAGTTGCCATTGAAATTGATTTTCTACATGCCATCAAGGGGTGGATTCCATTAGATATTGACTCAATTTCGTCAATGGGCAATTGAACTCAAAGATCCAATGAATGAGATCAACTCATGTCATTTTAAACACTAAATATAAAGATCATTTATCAGTAAAAATTGGTATTGAGAGAAAAAAACTATGTTCTTCCAACAACCAAAGCCATGTCGGTCTCCATGAATGTTCTCTATTTTTAACTTATACCTCCTTGATTTTTGTACACTCCTTCACAATACATGCAATTTGGGGGAGACATCTTATTATCAATTTCATTTTCAACTCATGCTTAGTCTACATCAGGTGAGAGCACTAATTTGTTCCATGTGATGTAATAAGATTTATATCCTTTATCTCACTGTTATTTTGTTAGTCTATTTTTACTTTGGTATGCAAGCACAATTAATTTTGCACACACCAAAATATGAACAAATTGTAGAAGAGAAAAGTGCATACCCTTTCACTTTTCCCCTCATTTCATACTGCTTTGTGTTAATAACGTCAATGTATGATTCTAACATATTTTTGAGCTATTTTAACAAATTCACTAATCTAAAATCCTATTAATACTCTGTTATGCCTCATCACTCTCCTTATAACACCTCTTACCCAATTTTCATTCATTTATATATATCCTAAATCACAAATATAATCCATCCATTAAATAAATTGCTTGATTGCATTCACTTTCTAAATTTCAAATTATCTACATTCCAAAACCCACAATCTTAAATATGACCGTACTTGTATCTTAAAAAACCAACCTATAATCACTGAAAATAAGAAGCACCTATCATAAAATCTAATTGAGAAAATAAACAAAAACTTATCTCAAGTTCTTTAGCTTCTTTAGGCGTGTGAGCATAAATACTTGGGTCTACCCACCTTAGATTACCCCCTATAACTTTGTATCGAGTTATAGCAAGAGGGAGAATTTTGTCTTTGTTGCATTTAGAAGTATTCGTAATCCCCATTCATCTAGTTTGGTCGTTAATGGACACTGATAATATCTGAAATTTGTATTTAATTGGAATGCATTAATTCCACTTCAGATATTAAATTCACTAGTAATCTTACCCAAACCAGAGTAATGGATTTCTATTTTCAGCGCCTTGCTCATAGGTTTATGGTATGCTCCCAAGCCAGAAGGATGAGAGGCTTCAGAAAGCATCTTCCTTCCAATTATATAAGAGGAAGATTGATCAAGTGAGACCTTAATTTGAGTGTAACAAAAATGGTCTATGGTTCATAGCTGTACTTTTAAGAAGATAACTTCAGACTTGCAGGATTTAAAGCTAACTATTCCTACTTCGAGTGCAGGCAGTCACAGTGGACGGTAAAGAGTCAGGCTCTAATGCTTTCCCACATCAGCGATGGGTTATCCAAGCATAAGAGGCACGCAATCACCAAGCCAATAAACAAGACCAGGACATTCTATAGTTTCAGACCCCTCTTCAGAAAAGATCCCAAAAATTGCTCCTCTCAATCTGTAGTTTCAAGCCTTATAATAACTTTGGGATAAAGATATATGGAATGTTAAAGCACAAACACTCTCATCGTATATGTACCAACCCATTTCGGGATAATATTACAAGTTCCAGCTACTCAGCTTTAAAAAACAGTTTTTCATAGCTGAGAATTCTGAAACCAAACTAGCAATACATATGAAAATCATGTGCTGCTAATCTCCGGGAACTCTGATGCATTGTTTAAGATCATAAATGGAAGGCCATGACAAGAGGAATAGTCATATTCTGCTTCTTTGCTGAATTGTTAAAAGAAGTTTTTGATTTATGTGTGCCATCTACAGTTTTGGCCTGCGAGGATGCAACTGATCTCTGAAAACTCTGTTTCTTCAATTGATAATACTCTTTATTACTACCTCTTGAATTGGGCGATTCATTAGGTACACTCTCTGGGGAGGATTGCTCAGATGCTTTCGGCTCCCTCTGGCTTGGCCTTGGTTTATCCTTGCGAGAGAATCCATTCCTATAGGCTTTAATAAATGACTCAGATCTCCCAGACTTTTCAACGCCATTGGAAACATTTGCCAAAGTTGGAACAGATTCTTCGTTTACCAGCTTAGATTGCAGTCCATCAGTATCCTGCTTAATACTTTTCCTAGCAGTAGATGCATCCTGCTTCTGAATTTCTTTTTCCATCTTAAACAAATTTGCCAGAGACGAGGGTTCCAAAGGTCCGCTTTTCACAAAATAATGGTGTTTTCTTCCTTTGACAGAATTCCTCTTCTTTGAGGATGCCATATGCTCATCCTCGCTAGTAAAGCCTAATGTTGACACATTCTTTACAGATTGCCTATTAAGATCTTTGCAATCAGTTCCACTTCTTATTTCTTTACCTACAATTGTTTCCGTATTGTTATGTGTCTTTGGTGATGGTTTTTTGAAGATGGCACCAATACCTTGTCTTTTTGACAGGGATTTTGATGATGCCTTATTTTCTTCTTGTGCTGACAGATCCTCCTTTCTTATATCAGGAGTAATGCTCTTACTCATTTCAACCCTATCAGGAATGTTCTCTAGGGTGTTTACGTTGACTCCAAATATGGAAAGATCAACTGATTCAAACCTTGAAGACAAATCTTGCGCACCAAATTTATGATTTGAAATACAACTGTCACCTGAACTACTCCGATGATGCATTTGCAGACCATTCATTGAATTGACTGTAGCAGTAGCAGCAGTAATTTCTGCCAAAGAAAGTCTTTGTGACTTATTTTCAGCATTAAGAGCCGATCTGTCAATAGAAAGCTTCTGCTGCAAGTCGGAAGCTTCAGAAAAGCAATTCCTTCCTGTGCAGCCTTTCTGACGCAATTGATTTCTCAAAACTTGAAGCGCTTCTTCATGTCTGTGCTTTAATGCTTTTAATTCATGTTCTTGTTTCATGGTCAACTTCTTTAGCTCATGGGCTATCCTTCTATCTTCTTCTAATAGACGACCTCTTCCAGAGTCTTTTCCTTCTAGAAATGGTACAGCAGAATGACTCTCATGAGTATTTTCATCTCCCTGCTGAAGGGGGAATTCAACATTGTTGAGACAATTAACACTTCTATAGTCATTTGTTGTAAGGCATTTACCATGTATATCTTGCAATCTCTCCTTAATATTTGAGTCAACCTGCAATCTGAGTGGATTAGCTTTAGATTCAGCTACAATTGTGCTGTTTACAATCTCAGCAGGAGAATGGTCTCTGTCTGAATTGATTCCTGGGACACTTCCATTGCAATCAATTATTTCTGCATGTTCTGAATACTCAAAGTGATCTCTTCTGTCTATACTATTTGTAGCCAACCCGTGCCAGTCATATTCAATTGGAAAGTTAGCATTGTCTGAGATATCCTGAACATTGGTTGAACTGAGCTTGTGGAAACTTACATCCTTCTTTCCAGCATGAACCGAACCTGGAAATTTAACAGGAGCTTTCATTAATGCAGCCTTAGTAGCAGAGTTTCCTGCAGGATGGTATGGAGATTGTAACCAACACTTACGACCAGATGGTAAGCGTTCAAGCACAAATCCACCTGAAGCATTATCATCATCACTTGTTGAATCAGAAGAGTTCTCTTCACTGATGACACGTGAGTAATCATCAGAAGCATCATCAAAAGACACTCCAGGCTTCCATCCTGGCACAAGAGATACTATTTCCACATCTATCGCTTCAGCAATTTTTGTAACATCTTGATCTGATAGATCCAGCTCTGCCACCATTTCACTCGCAACAATCATTGCTGTGTCAGCTTCGATATCAAATGGAAAATGAATATTGCGAACATAGCCTGCATATCATAAACAAAGGAAAAAGGGCATCAAATCCTCATTACAAATAAACATCTAGCATAGTAAAATGAAGACACATTATGTTTAAGATGTGCCCTTGAGGAGAAAATTCAATAGGACATCAATGCACCTTCAGAATCTGCAACACAAAGTTTCAAGAAAATTGTGTTATCATCTTTCCGTTTGCCCTTTACTCGAATATCTAGATTCCTTTGAAAAACTTCCGCAGCAATTGAAGTGTCACCTCCATCCTCCATGTAGCTATCCATACTAATGTTTACTGATTGTTTTGATTCTTGATACATATTCATTCCCTTAATAGTATTTGAGTTGCAATGCAATTTTAGGTCTTCCACTGTTTTGAAGCTTCCCCTATCGAAGAGCTCTTGCTCTGAAGTTGGACACAACTTGTGAAAACTTCCATCTGTATATGATTCCTTTGATATTGCTGTACCCTCAATTTCATTTCCAAGTGAAAGAAGCCAGCTACGGTCCATAATTTGACACTCTCCTTCATTTTGAAGAAAGGGGTCCATCAACAACTCCCTTGCAGTAAGTCTTTCGGATGCTGTTGCCAAGCATTTTTCAATAAATTGTCGAACACAAGGATCCTTGATTTTGTCCAAGGAAGCTGGTTTTACACCCTTTGTAAAAACAATAAACAAGAAGGATTGAGTTCTAATATCAGAAGGCCCAATGCAAATATGAACAGCACTACAAAGGGAAAATGAAGGAATTCCTAGTATCCATGATTTTAACTAAGAAACCTTTCTCCATCTCACAGTGATAACAATTTATTTTCCATGAAGCACAACAACTCAATCCTGTTTGCTCATAAATGTAAGCAGTATAAAAGAATTTCTTACCGAGCTAACTTTCTTGTAAATATGTACTGCATTTTCGCACTCAATGTATGGATACTCAAAAGTCATCATCTCCAACAAGCACATGCCAAAAGAGTAAATATCGACCAGTTCATTGTATTTTTCTTCATAGAGTTCTGGGGCCATGAATTCAGGCGTTCCTACATCATATGAATAGCAGTGTGTGTAAGATTTCTGTGACTGCTCATGTCGATATCCTGAAAATTATAAGTATTGAAAGCTTACCAATAATAGTATCTGCATGGGCCTGATGGAGAATTTTTGCCATGCCAAGATCTCCAATTTTCACTTCACCTTGCCCTCCATTCACAAAAATGTTGTCACACTTCAAATCACGGTGAATAATTGGAGGATTCTGACTGTGCAAGTATAAAAGACCCTGCAATATTTGTCGTGACCAATTTTTGATAGCTCTCACATCTACTTGTTTATGCCTTTTCCGGTACCTGGAAATTATTTGAAGAACAGACTCATCAACAACTTGAGTGGAACCAATGTATGAAGAGTCTCCTAGGTAAATCCAACCCTAAATCCATGTTAGCATATTTCCTACAGGCATTAGGGATCATATCATATGTGAAAGTGGCGATCAACCATTAAGCAAAATCGTCCATATCGCATCACTTCACATAAAGAAACTAGAAAATATACCTGAGGCAGAAAGGAATGCTCATTATCACAAAACAGTAAGTCACTTACTGCCTGAGGGTTCCAGATGTAAATATCTCTGTTATAATATTTATGTGGTTGTTCTCTGCATCCACCCAGTAGTTGTAGAACTTGATAATATTTTTGTGTTTAAGAGTCTTCAGGAGATGGACCTCAGAATATAGACGCTCCAAGTCTCCATATCCTTGTGAAACCTCTCTGACTTTCACTTGGTTCCAAGCAACCTCCATGCCCTCTAATCTATCAAAGGCCCAGTAGCTGAAAGGTGAATTAAGGATAGAAACCATTGAAAAAATTGGATTTTATTGAAATTAAGCAAAGTAGATCTTTGATGAATCCAAGGATACACAGTCTTAAAAGATCCCTTTCCGAGAATCTTCTTATACTGCAAAATTTTCCATAGAAAATAATCAGCAAAAACTACGAAAACAAACAAATTATTGCTTGAAAGTTGTGACTCATCAATCATATCAAATACCAATGCAGGATATTTCAAATCAAGTACGTTGGAAACAGTAGTTGCCGTCTGATGGAAATCTTCCACAGTTTATGGATTCACTTAATCATCAAAAACCCATTTCTATAAATTTCTTTTCAAAAGCATTTGTAATATTCTATCCTTTTGATAGGATTTTTTCTGAGAAGCCCTACACTACCATCGAATCTCATTGTAAATGATTGAAAATTATTCAGTATGATAAACAATATAGACCAACACTAACATATTCATTTGACCTTGCGAAGCAAACAATCTGTCAAAAAAAAGAGATCAGCAAAATAAGTAATGAAATTTGCATAATCCGCATGAGGCCACAGGCTAAAACACTCTATGAAGATCATTTATAACAAATGACAAAAAGAAGCTAAATACGAAAAGAACCTACGTCTGAGATGAATGCCTGTAATGATCATATGTTCCAATTTCCAAACGAAAGATAACCAATAGGATAGCTTTCCAGTGCAATGAATGTCTAAAAGACTCGAGGAACTAGACTAGCTAATGACACAGGTCCTACACTGTAGAACCTAATATACAGCAATTAGGATACTACTTGTAGCCAAAGAAATTGTGCTTTTTTAAGGGCCATTATTCACAACTCTCTAGTTTAAGCTGAAATTAGACTTATTTTAATTTTAAACAGGAATCCAATTTGACATCAAACTAAAACTGTTCACCTATTACAGAGCATGGCTATTTCTTAATATATCTCACAATCTGTATCAAAAGAAAATTAGTTTGCCTTACTCAGATTTGGAATAGCAAAACTAATTTTAACTTTGGTTTTTTGCCGGATGGTGCTGCCTCATAAAATGAGAAAAAAGAAAATACAGAGTACTTTAGCATTCCCTACTGAGATCCCTTCCCACCTACAAACACCAGAAGTAAATAAATATTATTTTTATTAAGGGCATTTTGCACAGCTCCACTTCAATTTTTTTATTTTTTTAAATAGGAATCTGATCTCATTTAACTTTTATGGTTAAACTCAGAACCGTTTTGTCTTTTGACCTAATTACAGAGTTTGACCATTTTCCAATGTGGTTCACACTCTCCATCAAGATAATGCTAGTTTTCCTTACTGAATTCTGTCCTGTCAAAGCTAAATCCATCTCAATATTTTTGGACAGGAGGCACCGCCTTATGTGAATTAATAAGAAGGAAAATATTAAATTTGTCATATTAATCCAGAGAATCCCTGCCTAGTTACAAACACCAGAGATTTTTTCCGCAGAAGCACACAAATAAAGCATTTAAGACGGCAATGTTATCTGCACTTATATTCTATATTGTGTACTCTATCACTGCTTCCTACTAAAGCCTGCAATCTTCTTCCCTTCTGGGATCTATCTGTAAACATTGTCTACTCTTATCTCTGTTTCCTCCTAATCAATAGTTTAGGTACCAAGCTAAGTCAGAACCTAAAGTGGGCATACCAGGCGGCCATATATGTCTATATAGATAGATGGGTTTCAACCTTATAAAGTAAACAGATGCCTTGACAATCCAGCTACACAATAGAGATATAAGACATATGTATGGAAAGTAAAAGTTATTTTTCAGATTCCAGACTTAACCAACACCTCCAATCTGAGATATGAGACCCCTTCTTGAGAGAAGGCGACCTTTTCAATTTACCTTAATACATATGTACAAATTTTGTACTAGTGAACTTTCCAGCTGGTGACCAGGCAGACCTGCAAAACTGGGCCTTCCCTGTTCAACTAAACCAAAAGCTACATACAAAAATCAAGGTAAACGTGTTTTTCTTTTTGGGTCGCAACCATGCCAGCTGCCAATTTAGAATAACAGACTTCTTTGTGAGGATTTCCTTCCGTTTTCCCCAATTTGGTGGGTAAACACAATATGCATAACCTAACAGATAAATTAACGAGAATCGAAACATAAAAGCAAATTCATTTGCATTAGTCCCGATTCAGAATGTGAGACACCAATCTGATATACGTGTGTGTGTGTGTGTTTGTTTGTGTGTGTGTGAGAGAGAGAGAGAGAGAGACTCGTAGAAGCCCTCAAGAAGATTTTTTTTCTATTACCAAAAGGGTTACGATTATCAGAACCACCCTCTGCGAAACTAATTTTTCAACGATCTCTACCTGGGTACTGCACAAATCCAAAGTATGAAACAGAAAGGCACTAACCCGACCATAACGCCCAGTAGGATCCACTTCAACAAAATGTGTATCAGCGTCATCAGGCTCCTGTTCAGTAGATGAATCCATATCCATATTCATTTTATCACCCACCAATTGAAAGATTCATCAATCAGAATTGTAGACGCACTGGTGCATTCTACGCGGCCTAATACATTATCAACCCTTGAAAAACGTAATCTCCCTGATAATCGAACTGCAATCTCCAGAGCTTTCAACCAATTGACAATAGACGTAACTAACGACAACGTGAACTCTTTGCGCTCTCCGTAATTTCAACAAATCCACCAGTAATCTCGCCGATGCCGAAAACCATTTAAAACAAACAATTGCCTAAAGCAGCACATATTTCCTCACAAATATCGTACGGCAATAAACAAAGCATTTCCTCTCGACTTATGCGGCCGTCCCCATATTTTGACCAGATTTACCACAGTCCAAAAAACAGCACGAATTGGCCTGACCCAATTCTCCATTCACAATTCAGTCCTTAATTAATCTCTTTTTAGTTTCTTTATTACAACTTAGGACTCGTGGAGGTTGTGGAACACTATAACCAAGGAGTAGGGTCCGCATTTTACGTAAGGCTGAGATTATCTGGTGTTTTTGTCGACAGGATAAATACCAATAAATTTTTAGCAGTTTGTTGCTATGGAACAAACACAAGCTCCTAAGAAAAAATTGAAAAATAAGTTAGATATATTGAAGAGTATTTATTTTTAATTTGATAATTTTAAGTATTATTTTTTATACATTGATATAATGTGATGATTAAATTGTGGAATTGTTGATATTGTTATCAATATTTTTTCAGATTTGTATAATCAATATTCTTAAATGTGTTAAGTTATAAGCAGTCAAACGTTCATTTTGTGAGCGGAGTGAAACCATAAAACATATTTCAAGAAACTGTTTTAGAGCAAAAATAAAATGGAACTTAATTTTTGGTCATTTCTCTTTTGTGTGTGATCATGCCTTACGTTGGAAAGAAGTATTATTTGGTTTTAGACTTCATAATAATATAGTTGTTGATTCTATGAGACAATGTATTTTGATGCATTTATGAAAAAGTAGATGTTTAGCAGTGTTCTCTAACCACATTTTGCATCGGGAAATAGACATTCTAAAGTTTTACTCTGACATCATGTTCCAATTCATCATTTTATGCTCGCAGCAAAAGATGAGGCTCAAAAATGGTGATATCAACAAGTTTTTGGACAAGATTAAACATCAATATTTACAACTACATGAAGGGGTGTTCCATGGTGGCAAACAGTTACAAAACTTTTTTAAGTTTACAATATAATGACTTTTCAAAGATAACAAGTTTCCACAATCCATATAGATAATTGCAAAAGATTTTTGGATTCGATTGTGTGTTTGCATCCCATCATCAACGTTTCATCCCAATGATGGATCACGAAGTATGATCTGAAACTTTGATGCAAAAATTAACACACAATCGAATCCAAAAATCTTTTGCAATAATGACTTTTGCCACTTGAGTTTATTGTTATTGTTTCCTCATAGAACTTGAGTTTTGTCACTTGAGTCAAATATTGTAGTGTCGATTGTTTTTTCTTAGTTGGGTTATCGATATTGTTATATCTTAGCTGAGTTTGTATGCTTCCCTTGGAGTTGTTTGTTTTAGTAGTCCATTTCTTCTCAATCCCTTTGTTGGACTGTTATTTATTATATTTGTAACTTTTATTTCAGCTTTATTCAATTAAAAAAAATGTATTCATATTAAGAAACGAGTTGTCTATATTATCACCTCACGAAATTATAACTTCAATCAAAATTATATAAAAGATAAATTTATTTAATAATTTAAAAATATCAATTATTTTTTTATTTTAAATTTTAAAAAAATATTTTACTAAGTATCACTTCATAATTATCTTCAAGATAAAATATTTGTAACAATCAACACCATTTTTAATTAATTGTGTTCAACCTTTATTTTCCTAAACATCTTTCTTTTAATTTATTTTTTTATATGTAAGTGTATTTTAGCATCACAATTTTTGTATTAAGTACTCATTAGTTTAAATAAATAAAATATAGCTAAATTTTTTGTTGGGTTTATTTTGTGAATAATTTAAATTAAATTTTTTGACAAAATCTTATTTTTATAATATAATTTTTTATTTTTGTCAAAATAATTAAATATTAAATTAGTTAGGGTATTTTTAAGATTATTCATTCTTTAATGAATATTTATTTTTTTCATTAAATTAAGATTCAATTATGTTTTATGGTCTTGGGACAAATTTTTTTTAAGGATTTAAGATTTAGATAAAAGAAAAATATATATAAAAAAAATGGCATGCACCATGAAGGTAGCTTTGAAAGTCCTTAAATTAGTATTGCTCATGAAGGTTGTATCTTTAGCCTTAGGATGCACTAAGGACAATGTCCTTTGATCTCACTAGGATCTACCACACTCAAACCATCTCTCTGGTTTTAAAAATAAAAATTAAAAAAAATATTTTTGGGTTGTGCACCAAATGGGAAAGGGACATTTTTTTCTTTTATTTGACAAGAAATTAAAAAAATTTGATTTGTTATCTTTATTTTTATGATTTTTAAAAAAATATTTTGTAATTTTTTAATTTTATATTAATTAAAAGTCGTCTTTTGATTTGTGGAGTGAATCTTAAAAAGTATTTTTGTTACTATTTTATCAATGTTTAATTCATTTTCAGTTAACCATGGAGCTTTTGTTGATATTGTAAGTATCTTTGGTCACTACATTACACCTTTATTTTATCAATACCACACAATCCATCAACATTTGGATGATGCTTATAGACACCAAATAACCCCTAGAAGTTGCAATATTAATAATTGACTCATTGATAAGCACACACAAATAACTATGAGAAGACTGAATGAGGAGGAAAAATGAGATTTGTTAGGTGAATGAATTAGGGTTAGAATGAGAGGAAAAACCCTTATTTATACAAGTTGTGCCCTAATTTCTCAAAAATAACACCATACAGGCCAACCTTAAGGTTTTACAAACAAAATCCAGAAAGAATAACTATAAGAAGAATCTAGTCTATTTATTTTATCATGGTAATCAACAATATCATGTGACTCAACAATAGTGTATTTTGGGAAGTCAAATCTTAGTAATGCAATAGGGGTGTTCATTGGATGCCCTAGCCTCACTCTATTAGTACATTGAGGGATGAATCATAGTGAACCATCAATTTTTCAAAGCTTAGTAAAATCAAGGACTTTTAGGTACTCATACAATAGTAGAAGGGAAATGGCTCTTAACCAAATTTTGTTGGGGGATTAAACATTGTGATTGAGCATGATATGATAATGAGTTCTATTAATCAAAAATTTGAAATCAACCATCAATAATCACATGGGTTACATCACATAATCAGTATCTAACTTGTGGTAGTGCAAATTTGTACAACTGTCTAACTCTCCTACAAAATCATCACCATAGGTGAGAGGATTTTGTGAGGAGATAGGTTAAATTTTGACTTTGTTGACAAGGACAGACATAATTTATTTATCTAAGTGAATACAAATTTATATTATAGAGTTGTTATTTTGTCAGTGGTAAAACTATCTCAACATTTTTATAGTAAATGTTCATATATGCGGGTGAAGCCACAATAGTGGTTTACAATTCAAGTGAGGAAGGAAAACTCACAAAAAATGACCCGAAGGCAAAAAAAGGTGATTTTAGGGGTTCGTACAAACCTATTGGTTCGACCAAACCAAAAAGGGGTTCGACCAAACCCCTTTGAATCTTGGCCACCAAAAAAACCAACACAATGCATAGGGAAGGGGTTCGAGTGAACCCCTAGAGTTTCACTCGAACCCCTATGGGTTCGAATGAACCCCCTTATCCCACATCCCCCATCTCAAACACAATTTTTTTTAAAAAAATTTGGCACTTCGAAGCTCGGGTTGAGGATGAAAATGGAGGAATCTTCACAAATCCAACTAGAATTAGGTATTCCTTAGAACGAGCTATCTAACAAATATAATTTTAATATGTTTTGGTTTTATTATGTATGTGTTTTTTTAGTTTTATTAAACATAGGTTTTTCATTGAAAATCAAGCTCTCTGTTCTGGACGTGGAAAAATAGTAGATTATCAAAATAAAATTTTAAAAAATACGTCCGGGCTGGGTATTGATGTCTTTGATCCATTAAAAAAAAAAAAATGAATTTCAATACATACAGAAAAAGTTATGTTGTATACAGTCCGCCTATGTATGAATTGCAATTGGTTTGACTTTGAAACTTGATTAAGGAAAAAATATTCAATAAAAAAATATGAGACCAAATTAAAGTGCTATATCATAGTTACAAATCTAAATTCGAAAAAATTAGAATTTTATCCTTCATACAAAAAAAGTTATGTTGTATACGGTAAGCGTCACTTTTTTAAAAATGTTGTTTTCTGAAAAAAACCAGTTTTCGTGGGAGATGGAAAAAAAAGTGCAATATGATTCCAAAAAAATTAAAAAATATATTTTTAGAATCTACAGACAAAATGTGATAAGACTCTAGTTTGCATCATCTTCAAATTTCTCACGGTTTAGCCGCTATAGGTGCCCGAATATGAAGATTTAGTTAAAAATAATAATTTCAATGTCCAGTTTGACCAAAAATTGTGGGATCACCCATGCATAACATAATGTCTAGCTAAGGACCACTCAAGCTATATATGTATATAGTTAATTTATTTTATTTATTGTATTATAGTGCCTTCCTATTTGTAATTTTAATTTTAATTTCCTTCGGCAACCTAATTAAATGAATGAATTAGAGCGAGGGGGTAGGGGATGGGAGAGGGAGGGAGGGAGACTAGAAAAAAAATATTAAAAGGGAAGGAAAGGAAGGGAGGAAGGGATGGATTGAGGTGGAGTGGAGGTGGAGAGAGAGAGAGGTTTCACATTTTTCTCTTTAATAAAAAATCATATAAGATCCTTTCATGTTATCAAATTGTGTGTTAATTGCATACTTTTATTGGATAGAAGATAATATATTTCACTTGTCTTTGTATGTTTAATAAATACGTAGCCAAATTTTAAGTTTTATAAATGTAGATATATTTTCACACACTTTTAAAAATAATAATTTTGAATTTTTTATTTAGAAAATGACATAAAAATAAGCAAATAAGAAAAATAATAATTTATTATTAGTGATGAAGGCTCTATCTTTAGCCCTAATATGCACTAAGGGAAATTCCCTTTGACCTTGCTAAGATCTACCACCCTCAAACCCTCTCCCTTGTTTTAAAAATCAAATAAAAAACTGGGTTGTAGCAACTAGAAAAGAAACCGTGTTCCCTTTATTTGGCATGCAATTTAAAAAATCAACTTGTTTTCTTTGCTTTCTAAATTAAATAAATTGAAATATTTTTAATTTCCTATTTATTTTTTTATGAATAGGCACTAATCTATATTAATTATAAAGATTAAAATACATATTCACAAAAAAAGGTGGGTAGTAGAAAGGCACACCCCGAGAGTCACATGCACAGTGCCTAGAAAACCAAAAAAAACACAATCATATGGACCTAGCCTAGAAATCTGAGATTACAAACATCGAAAAAGGTCATTAAGTGGCCAAAGCAATACCAACAGAGCCAAGAGGGTCTTTGTCACCCAAGTTTTTCCCCCATACATCAACGTGATCTGGAGTGATGTCTGGAGGAGGACCCCAACCATCATCAACACCTTTATCTTTATCTTCCTTATCCTCGCGTTGGGGCGAGATTGCAAGTGCTAGATGCGAAAAACATTTAGCAGAGTTTGGCCAACTAGAGCCGAAAGTAGGAGTATCATCAAAGGGCCACCTAAAACCACCACCACTGCTTCTCGCCACTCCTCCAAAGGGCCAGCCCGTGGAGGAGGAGAATGAGACCGTTGAGGAAGGTGGGAACCACACCGAAGAGGAGGTTGAGAGCGAGGGCGAGAAGAGCCACTCCGCCGCCAGCCCCGAGAGGTCAATCGACCGCGAGAGGGGGTAGGCAAAGCGGGCACCCAATCCATAGTACATGGGGCATTGCCCCAAAGGTCCAAAAGCACCTGAAGGTGATCCACCTCAAGTGCGACCATGTTTTCTTGAACTTGAATCTGCAAGAGCACATTGGAGCAAATAATAGCTTTAGAATACAAAGAAACATTTTTATCCATTTGGTTTTTAGCAAATATGCAGGCATTTCTATCTTTCCATATACTAAAGAGGATTTTCACTCTAAAAGTGATCCAAAGCCGGGTATATTTAGCAGGAAGTCTGGGCGAGTCTCCCAGCAAAACCATATGCCAGGAGAAGGGCTCTGGTCTGAAAGGTCGAAAGAAGTCATGAATCCAAGTCCAAAACTACTAAGCTTTGGTAAAAAACTAGAAGAGATGCTTAAAATACTCAGCTTTCCCACAAAAAGGGCATCGAGAGTTCTGGACCCCCAAGTGAACAAGTTGAGACCCCATAGGCAAGCCTTGGAAAAGAATACACCAAGCAAAGTGGGTGAGTTTCAACTCAAAACTTGCAGACCAAATGGTAGAGAAAAATTTTCGCCAGACATGAGTGGAGGATTGAAGAAGTCATCTTTGGTTAAGACTTTCAATCATTGGAAAATGTGGTGAAAGCCACATATAACCAAGCCTAGGCTTGTAATTCCTGAAAGGGGTGTTTGGGTACCACTTCCAGTCCTTCCACCAGGGCTTGGACCCATGAATTCCCACATTATAAAGACTATATGTAGGAATAGCATTCACCAGACCATCATAAGTATCATAGTCTTGGTTTTGAAGTCTGTATAGCACATGAAAATCTTCCCATGGCATAATGGGCATTGTGGGTCTGTGAAACACATGCTGCAAAGTTTGAATTCCTTTCTTGTGGAACCTTAGTGCCTTAAGCCAAGGCGACTTGGCCAAAGGTTGAGAATTACTAGCAAAGAGAGGTGACCACCAAACATTCTATTGATTGAGTGAAAGCCCATCACAGAAACCAGAGTCGACCTAGCGGATCTAAGGCTTAACTGCCTCCTAGACTCTCCAAATGCTCTTGGCCATGAAAGTACCCATAATTTAGACTAGTTCCTTCATGACCAGAAAGGTTGGAAATCCAATCCCCTTCCAGGCAGGTCTATGAATAGGAAATCCAGATTGAATGCAATGCCTGAGGAGAATTTTTTAGGCTTCATCTCTAGTAAGGGCTCTAATTATCCATTTCACACACAAGGTAGTCCCTTGTCGTTGAGTGGAGAGCAGACCAAGCCCTCCAAAATCTCTAGGAAGGCAACAAAACTCCCAGGAAACATGGTGAAACCCTCTATGGGACTCCGTAGAGGCCCAAAGAAAGTCTCGAAGAAACTTTTCAAGCCTGGAATAGGCAGCTTTCGAAGGGGCCCAACAAGAGGAGTAATAAACATGAGTAGCTGCCAAAATATTTGAGCACACTTGGAATTTTCCTGCTAGAGAGAGAGGCTTGGTAATCCAATAGGCCAACTTTTGCTCAATCTTGGAGAGAACAACTTGCCACAACTCAGCTGGAGAAGCCTGGAAGGTGAAGGGAATGCCCAGAAACTAAAAGATTTCCCCTAGCCCAATCCATTTCCAACTATACTACTTGAACCATTGAGGAGTGGGAAGAATAGACTGCCTGTAGCATAAAGTTTTATGCCACTAAATAGTAGAGCCAGACGCAAGACAAAAAATGTTGAGACAATCAAGGGTTGCCTTAATATTGTTTTTTTCCTCTAGAAGGGTGAGGAAGGAATCATCAACAAAATGACCATTAACAAGTTGAGCCTAGGAGTGAGGTAGGGTAATTTCTTTGACACGTTGTTGAGGGACTGCATTGGCCAACAAATAGCCAAATCCTTCGACAACAAGCACATAAAGAGAAGGAGCAAGCGGGCATCCTTTTTGAATGGAGCGGAAAAGACCAAGGGCAAGTGATTGGTGGCCATTAATGGAGATACTAGCAGAGGCGTCTGAAAAAAGCATTCAGACAGCCTGAATGAAGTTAGGCCCAAACTCCAAGGCTTTCAACATGGCCAGAATGAAGGGCCACTCAATGCGGTCATAAGCTTCAACAAAATCTATCTTGAGAAAAATAGATTTCTGGTCCAAACATATGGCCCACTCCATACCTTTCCACATAGTAATGATATTATCCAGAATAAATCTAGACTTGATAAAACCAATTTTCTCTAGGTGCACAATCTGAGGAAAAAGATGGAAAATTTTCAAAGCCAACAATTTGGCGATGATTTTATAAGGGACATTGAGGAGCGAGATAGGCCACCAGTTACAAATATCCTCGGGATCTCTAGGCTTAGGTATGAATTTAATATTTCCTTTGTTAATTATATTACCCAGGGATTTGGAATGAAAAGCCTCAAGATAGACCTTATGCAAATCATGTCCAACTATAGTTTTCGGGAAACTCCATTTTGCTAACATAGACAAGGTACCAATCCCCGAACCCAAAAATTTTGGTGAATCATTTACATATAAAATAGTCGTCTCCTTATTCATTTAACTCATGTACCCTAATTTGATTGGCATCCATGTCCCCGTACTAGTACCAGTACCCTACGTCTCCCAACAACTATGTGTCCAACACAGTCCCAAAGGGCCTTGTAAAACTCACAAGGGAAACCATCAATCCCAGGGGACTTGTCATTAGCCATGGATTGAACGACTTCCTTCAAGTCTTCAACTATGAGCAGTTGCTCACAAAAAGTTTTATGGGCTAACGATAGCCTATTTGGCACAATAGCAAGACAATCTTGAAGGGATTTTTGTTGCTCTGGCATGTATTCCTGAGCAGTGAAAACTTGTTCATAATGTCAAACAAAGGCTTGGAGAATGTCAAGTAGCCCAAAGAGCACTTGGGATCCTTATTTAATTTTTTTGATGCCGGGAGATGAGTGTCTGGCACGAAGGGCTAGAAAAAATCCTTGGAGGCATGGTCGCCAATCTTTAACCAGTGTAATTTGGCTTTGATTTGCACACCTCTAGCAGCATAATTATTTGCAACTTTCTTTTTGTGTCTTAATTCCGCCACTCTAACTTGTAATGATGGGGAGAAAGGGTTGGTTGCCAGAGTCTCGGTAGTTGAGCACAGATCAGCTGTGGTAGCCTTATAATAGCACCAACAAAAAATGGCTATCTAGGGCCCATAAATGCACAAAAATATTGGCATGCGAGTGATAACATCATTCCACCAATTAATCTAGCCTGTAGTATGAGCTGGCTTGCACTCCAAATTCTAGACTAAGAATGTGGGCCAACGTGGGTTGATGAAAAAGTAGAGACGTGTTCAAAATGAACTATATTTTTCAGGCCTGAGGTTGTCTTGTCTCCCATTCAATGCGAAAATAAATGGGGAAATGATCTGGCAATGTCACATCAACTAACGGCTTAACCGAGAGTGAAGAGTTGTCAAAAGAGAAGAAATATTGAGTCGAGATCATGGCACGATCAAGGTGCTTAAATATCCTGTCAGAGCTAGCCCTGTAATTACACCAAGTGTTCTAGAGGGAATGAGAATGGCAATGGCCAATATTGGGATCAAAGAGCCCCAATTTATTGTGCATGTAAAAACACACCTCTCGTTTGCCAACTGCCCATCTAAATGGAAAAGTTCCACCTTTATCATACACCATCTCAACCATATTGAAATCCCCACACAACATCCAAGTAGCAACTGGAAATGAGTCAACAATCCAACGCCAAAGCAAAGAGCATTCCACAATATCATTAAAGGCATAAACATTAATAATCCCAAAAGAGTGATTATCAATATTGAGAAGGATCCAAATGAGTCAATGTGTGGGGTCAAACCCATGATCAACCACAAAAGCATGCCACCATGGGGACAAAATGGTGACAACTCCGCCATGTCCAGCATCATGAGTAGTACAATACATATGACTGGCTAACCAAATAGAATGACAAGACGAAGCAAGCAAAAAACTAGAAATCTCAACTTCTTGGAGACAAAGCACTTCAATACCAACATAATTTTGTAAAGTATCCCTAACAAAATACTTCATGGAGAGGTCTGTCAGAATTCAAACATTCCATGAGAGGAAATTCATGAGTTAAAATCCTCCATATCATTAGAGTCTGGCTCCTCCTCATCTAGAGTAGAGAAGCGATTTTGCAAAAATTCTTGTAGAACTATCCCAATTTGAATACTCAAAGAAGAAAGTCTCCATTTCTCCTGTATATATTTTTCTTCTTTTAATGGTGGAGAAGGATTTTGATACCGTCATTGAGCTCCCATCAACGAAGGAGATACTTTTGATTGTGCCATTATAATGGCAACAGGCTGAGGCATAGCCTTTGGCTTAGGTCATGCTAGAATATTTCCAGCCTCGATCGAAGCTTCTTTCCCCTTCGCCAAAGGGTTTGAAACATCTTTAGTAGGCTCAGGGAGTTTGGATATTGTCGCAAAGCCACTGGATTTGTGTTTATGGTTCGTAACCGTGGTCCATTTCTCATCAAGTTTTGCAGCAAAATTATCCACCTGACGAGGCTTTTTAGATTCTCACGACAGAGGAGTACAAGGAACTACCAAAGGGCAGTCCTTGATCTTGTGGTTTGTGGACTGACATCTATAACATGTGTTTGGTAGATTAAAATAAGTAACCTTTTGGGTATGCCAAAAATCTCCAATTTAAATTTCAATGGAGTCTTTCAAATCTTGTGAGAGGTCTACTTCTACATAGACCCATTTCTAGGGTCGGGCCTAGAAAAAACTATCTGGCTCAATACAAATGACCTTCCCAGAGAGGACACAATATGACTAAAAAATGGAACACAAGGTAGGGGTAGCCCTAGAAACTCAATCCAAACTGGGACCTGCAACTTGGTGTCATCTAAGACAACAAAGTCTCAGGTCCACAACTGGAAAAACCAATAGAGAAGACTTGGCATACTAGGGACCATGATTCAGGATTGCCTAAACATGGTTGACCTTTGCAAAACAGGAAAGAAAAAAACCCTTGGTTAAATTTTGGACCATATCAAGGCGGACCCCATGAGGGACCCAGGCCTTGTGGACCCATTCTTTAAGCACACTTTCAGGTGGAGTCCTCCCCACAAAGTACCCAACAAGGGTATGTTGATCAAGCCATTTACAAGCAAAATCAAAATCAGGCAATGGTAAAACCACATCAGCTGGGGAGTCAAAAGACTTACCTCAAGAAAAAATTTCAAAATAAATTTCTAGGGTTGTTTGTTCGAAGGAGGAGCCATTGAGCAGATTCATCGAACCACCAACACCAGCAAGAACTGTTGGGTTAGAGTCGGTTGAAGGCATATTAAAACAAAAAAAAACCATAGTAAATGTGGTCATACACATAGGAAAAGAGGAAAATCTTGCACAAAGAGCACAATATGACGCAAGAGGGGCCAAGAGTGACCACAGACACAAGAAAACCCTAGCAGATCTCATACCAATTTCCTAATTTTTTATTAATTTAAAAGATCATCTTTTGGTTTGTTAAGTGAATATTGAGAAATGTTTTTTTATTATGTTTCCAATGTTTAATTCATTTGTAGTTAATCATAGAGTTTTAGATGATATTATAAGTATCATTGATCATTACATTACACCTTCTTTTAAATCAATATCTCATGATTCATCAGCATTGAAGTGATGTTTATAAACATTGAATAACACCTAAAAGATACAAGATTAATATTGATTCATTGATAGAACACACAAATAACTATAAGAATAATCTAGTCTATTAATTTCATCATGGTAATAAATAATAAAAATACCATTGTGTGACACAATATTTATATGTTTTTAATGCAACAAGGGTGTTCATGTGAGCCACTAGCCTTAATCTATTAGTATATTGAGCTATGAGCCATACTAAACCATCAATTTTGCAAATCTTAGTAAAATCAAGGCCTTTTAGCTACTCATCCAATTGTATGAGGAACATGGCTCTTAACCAAATTTTATAGGAGGGTTAAATATTATGATTAAGCACAATATGATAATGAGGTTCATCAATCATAAATGAGATCAAACAACAATCCTCAAACATGGGTTACATCATAGAGTCAGTAACTAACTTATGGTAGTGAAAAGTTCTATAATAGTCCAACTCTCCTACAAAATCATCACCATAGGTGGGAGATATTTTGAGGAGATAGGTTGAAATTTGGCTTTAATGATAACTAAACACCCAGCTTAATTATCTAAGTGAGTACAAACTTATGTTGTAGAGTCTATTATTTTGTGGGTGGTAAAACTATTCAAACATGTTGATCATGTTCATATATAGTGAATATACTATTAGTGGTGATATTCATACATAGTAAATATAATATTGGTGATAATATTTATTTATTCATAAATTAAATTTATCTTAGAACCACTCAAGCTACTTATTTATCTAGTTAATTCATGTTAGCAAGGGAAAGAGCACAATCATAGCAATATTTACACACCACTGCAATTTACTATTGGAAGAATGTAAACCCCTAGGAATACTCCAATAAAATAAAAAAGACTTAAGAGGTAATATAGCATGTCCCTAATGTAATAAGTATGTATATAACATGTAGGAGAAGGAAAGTAAGAGGTAAGATATAGGAAAGATAGAAGGAAGAAAGGTAGAAAGAAGGAGAAAGTAAGGAAAGCAAGAGGAATGTATTGAACCTTTGTTATTGTATCTTATTAGACTAAAAAATGAATAGAAAATGACATTACATGGAAACAATTATAATTTGTGATGGGTTATGAAGTACACATTTAATTTTGAATCTTTATTTTTTGTTTCTAATCTTATTGTAATATAGTATAGTGTAGGTTGCAGAACATTTGATCATTCTTATACTGTAAACGTCGAGGCATAAATACAACTTGCAAGAATCTAGAGCTTATAAATTTGGTATGTGATCTCCCTTCTTTGGCCAACAATTTATTTTATTTCTTGTATTATAGGGAATTTCCATTGTAAATTTTATTTTTATCCCCTCATGTAACAAAGAGAGATAAAGAGATACAGAGAGAAATTTCAATATATTAATATTTATTACATTATATAATAAATATAATAATGGCGATGATTCCCATATATTCATGTAAATTAATACCTAGCTAAGGACCGTGCTCATGCTACATATTTATCTAGTTATTTCATTTTCTTTTTTGTATTATAAGGTCTTCCCATTGTAATTTAAATTTGTATTCCCTTGTGTAACTAGAGAGGTAGAGGGAGAGGGAGAGGGATATGGGGAGAGAGAGGGAGAAGGAGAGTGACAAGTCCCTAATGTAATAAGTATGTATATAACATGTAGGAAAAGGAAAGTAAGAGGTAAGATACATGAAAAATAGAAGGAAGAAAGGTAGAAATAAGTAAGGAGAAAGTAAGGAAAGCAAGAGGAATGTATTGGACCTTTGTTATTGTATCTTATTGGACTGGAAAATGAATAGAAAATAATATTGCATGGAAACAATTATAATTTGTGATGAGTTATGAAGTACACATTTAATTTTGAATCTTTATTTTTTGTTTCTAATCTTATTGTAATATAGTATAGTGTAGGTAGCAAAACATTTGATCATTCTTATATTGTAAACATTGAGGTATAAATACAACTTCCAAGAATCTAGAGCTTATAAATTTGGTATGTGATCTCCCTTCTTTTGCCAACAATTTATTTTATTTCTTGTATTATAAGGCATTTCCATTGCAACTTTTATTTTGATTCCCTCATGTAACAAAGAGATATAAAGAGATAGAGAGAGAAATTTCAATATATTAATATTTATTACTATAATGATGGATTTCTGCAAGATAGATTTGTTAGTCGTATAATGCATGCAATAGTTAATTAAATCCAAACAAAGCAATGAAATACATGGGAGGTAAATGAGAAAAGAAATGAAACTAGAACAAGCTCACCCATTCTTCTCTCCTCCATGACTGACTTCCATTGCACCTCCTTACCTTGATGTGATAATGAATGCCCTCAGATTTGATGAGAAAACTCTATATGCCTAGTCCTAAACAATACTTTGAAGGATTTGTAAAATATGATTGCACAAGAAAATTAATTCTATAATGCAAGTGGCTAAACTGACAAATGCAAGAGATGATAAAGAGATAAGATTTAAACAAGATTGATAAGAGATCTTAAAATTACGAGATGATAATAACAGATTGATAAGAGATTGCAATATTAAGAGATTGCGATATTAAGAGATGTCGAAAAGGAGAACAAGATTGTCATTTTATAGAAAATGCAATCTTGAACAGACGAATGAGATGAGAGATTGGGAAAATGCCCTAGAATCAAAGGTCAAGATTCAAAATGGCAACTCTCAATTAGGGTTAGGGTAAAATTCCCAAATGTGTGGACAAGATTTAATTTAGGAAATTAAATCAATGGTGAAGAATAAATGTGACATTGAGATGAAATTAGTAAAAATCAGGAAGATAAAGATTGAACAAGAAGAAGATATTAGGAAAATCAAGTTATTTTAGAGATAACTTACTTGTGAAGAAAAATTCTATTTTGAAATTAATATTTTAAATTAATTCCAAAATGATGAATTCATGTGACCGTAAATAATAATAATTTAAAATTATTTACTTGGAAAGAGGGAAATTGTCAATTTAAATAAAATGCTTTTATTTAAATTTAGAAAGAAAATCAATAAGACAATTTAATAATTAAAATTATTCAATTGTGGAGGAAAATTAGAAAGTGGGTAATTTTAAATAAATAATTTTATTTAAAATTACAAAGAAAGTTGGAGAGGATAATAATTAAATAAATAATAGGAATTTATTTAATTATGAGTAGACATAAATAATTAATGACGTATTAAATAAATAAATAAAGTCTATTTATTTAACAATCATGAGGAAGTAATAATTAAATAAATTTAGGAATTTATTTAATTATAGAGTGGCATAAGCAATTAGCGACGTAGTAAATAAATAAATAAGATCTATGTATTTAATAATCATGAGGAAGTAATAATTAAATAAATTTAGGAATTTATTTAATTATAGAGTGACATAAGCAATTAGCGACGTATTTGAATAATAAATGTAATTTATTTATTTAAATAGCCAGGAGGAATAAAAGACGTGAATTAATTAAATAATTAATAATTATTTAATTAATAGTTGACATTGGACTATAGGACATAATTAAATATTTTAATTATGTTGAGATGAAGCATGATATAGAAGAATGTGGTTTGCGGGTCTAGGCCATTTTTATGTGTCTACATTTGCCCCTCTTTGTCATAATGCAACTTGTCACATTGTGGCAAAGAAAACAAGTCAAAAATATGCCCTAGTGCAAAATAGGATGAGGAAGAATGACAAGGAGGTAGCGGTATGCCCCCTTGAGAGGACAATTGAGTTCAGAGGACACGAGTGTGCTCTCGAAATGGATGAGAAGACTAGAAGATGAAAGATAAAAGTATATAGGAAAGATAGATAAGGATGATAATGATGTGGACTGGAAGAAATGTTAGAGAGAAAAAGACGAATGTTAGGATGGAAGGAAATGCAAGTGAGTGCGGAAAATGAAATGCATGTTAGAATCCTTCAATATTTTCCAAGGTACTAATAAGTGTTGCTTGAATCATCATTGGGCGGTAAAAAAAATCACACAAATGGACAATAAACACCAGGGTATGACATAGACCAAGGTGTGCAAGGTCATCCACTTGCAAAACAAACAAACGCAGATAAGGAATGTCCTAAATCATACTAGAGGCCAATTTGCCCTAGTCTTTTTGTCAAGACAATCCACATACATCAGTCAAAGAAAAATAGAATAGGTCAAGACATGTCATTGCACCTCTAAATCCTTCATGGGACATCCTCGAGGTAGCTAGTAACATGACCGAAAGACAAGTCAATAAAAAGATAAGATAAAATAACCAAAAATTAACAGCCATTTAATTGTATTGCCAATGTTTGTTTGCCGAAGATTAATTGTTTGATAGTTTGACAGTTTTGACGGTTTGATGGTTTGATGGTGCCTAAAGTCAGGAAGGACACACCCTGAAAAGGAAAATGACATTTTGACGAGGTCCAAATCCAAGGACACATCTTGAAGAGGACCAAAAAGTGATGAGATTGACATTTTGACTAATGTTTTAGCAAGTTGACTGATTTTGACTGCACGAGTGATTGGCTTATGTTGTCCTGACCAATTTTGATGTTGACATTTTGAATGATTGTCTTGTGTCAAGTGTGACTATGTTTGCTTTATTTGACTGATGCAACCATGTTTGACATGATTTTATTTTGAAAAACCTAAAAGGACTGACCTAATGTCTCGAGGACTCAAAGATGAGCCTTACCTACGTAGCAAATGCGCAGAGACAACATAGTTCAGACAAGAGTGACTGACATGACTGACTTGATAGGATGCTACTGACATTGACTATGTTTTTGGGATTTTGACATTGATTTGGATGTTTTTGTATTTTCTCAGGACATTTTCAATTTTTAGGTCTTTTTTTCAGGACTTTTCATATTTTTATGACTTTTTTCAGGATTTTTTCAGATTTTTATGACTTTTTTTAAAAACTTTTTCTGATTTTTATGACCTTTTTCAGGACTTTTTCTGATTTTTTTTTATGCTTTTTTGATGTTTTATGGAAATTGTGACAAATGCATGTGAATGATGCCGACACACACGAATCCAAGGACAACCATGATTTTGCTACTAGTCAAGCTGAATACCGATTGATAGGTGATGATGATGATGACAACGTTGTTTGACGTGGGAAGGACACATCCCGAAAAAATGTGAAGATGACAATGATATGACAGGAGGATTAAAGTCTGCAGCAAGGCTAGAGACAGCCAATAACTGTTTTGGATAATGTGCTAGGGTGCCATATTGATGCATTTGGAATGACTTAATGAGGACTAGATAGAATGACGAGGGATCTGTAAACCATTGACAAGGGAAACCAAGATGGGTGATAGGTATAAAAGGACAATGGATGGATTTGGTAAAAGATAGGAGACATGGATGGCTTGGACTAGGAGAATTCTCATATGGTCTCCAAGGACAATTTCACATAGTGAAAAGGAGGCTATTAAGGTAATGACATGATATTTTGATGAATAAGGTATGACCAAAAGATAGACATGTCAAAAATTTTCCAAAGCATGATTTGTGTTTGTACCCTAGTCTTTGTCAAGATCAAATTAGGTGGGAAAATGGATGGACATGAAAGGGCTTAAATGGATGGAGGGAAATGTCATGTGAAGGGTATGGGAGATGAGACGACTTGCCCCCAAGTGCAATGGTCCACAGAGATGATTTATTCTACACATGACGCCTGTTTGCCAGGTTTTCATCACGATACTTATCCAAAGCGTCTGTTTACCAAGTTTTCATCATGGTACTTATCCAAAGTGTTTGTTTGCCAGGTTTTCACCGTTGGACGAAATTTTTCTCTTTACTACTTTTTGGATATTTTTTTTTTTTTGGTGTCACCATGACACCTGTTTGCCAGGTTTTCATCAAAGTGAATATTTTTTTGATTTTTGATTTTTTTTGTATTTTTGCATTTTTGCATTTTGTTGAATAGCCTTGATGCTTTAGATGACCACTAACTGTGCTGAAGCCTTTGACGATGCCGATGTAGAGATTGGTTCCATGACATGCCAATAATGACCTTTCTGAAGTAGTTGCCTTGTCAGGATGATAGCGCTTGCATACAGCTGATTGATGTCATTGTGATCCTTGATGATACTAGACTTGGCCTTATTTGAATACACACATCGTGATAGAGTGCCATGTGGGTCCTTATGATAGAGAGTGGCTGCCAAGATGCGGCAAATTTGTGACATGGGATGTTTGGAGTTTAAGGAAGATGTAGTATTATGATGGATGATGGTGGATGTGGACGGGTTGGTTGGATGTTTGGATGTATTGGTTTTTATTCTCCAAACTTTAGGTGTTGGGTTAGGATGCTGTTTGGAACCAAAAATTTTATATGTATTTCTTGATGGCCATTTTGATGGGGGTGGACATGTATTATATGTGGGAGTCCTCTTGTGTTGTGGCTCCACATTTTGATTGACTTTTGTATTTGGCATATTTTCTTTGCCTGACTCATTCTTTTCTTAAATTGATCCATTTTGTTTTAGGATCCATTTTAGCTTTATTTGTCCGCTTGAATTTTTGTCTGATTCCATGGCCTTTGACATTTGATTTTGGATTTGTAAGAATTTTGTTGGTTCCAAATGGAAGGTTTATTCATGATGGAATGATGGTTTGGGGTGTGGAGGGAAGGGGTGTTGGCAACAATATTATGACAAGGACTACTCATGACACCCATTTTGATGTTTGTATTAGATAAAGTTTCCCCCAATATCGAAGAGGGACCACTAACATCGTTAAATTTTCCGACTAAGGATTAGGCAAGACCTTGTTGTCTGTAATGTGCTTGAACTTGTACGGGTTCTAGAATTCCTTTCTCGTGTAGGCCTAATCCTTTTCCCTGATAATGCATGTTCTGACAAAATTTTTTTGCGATGGGATACTTGTCATTTTAGAAGCAAGATGCTAACCCATCCTTATTGTGGAAATTAATGCTTGAAATCTTCTCATCTGTAAGAAAGCCTTCTCTGAAAAAGATAGATGATCCTAATTGATAGGATGTGTAGTTTCATTGACATGTTGGATAGATTTGTGATTAATATCTTCGGTTTGATTTGGTGACATGTTAGACTCTTATGATTCTATTGGTGCTTCCAAGTCTATGTCAAAACCATCTTGATGGTCAGTGTCATAGAGCCCACTAAATTCAGCTATAGCTTGATCATTTTCAAATATGTCCATGCTAGAAGACTCTTGTTCTAGTGGTAGATCATCTATGTGTCCCATGGAGGCAAGTGTCTCACTTTTGGAAGTGCCAATATCCAAAGTTTGGATAGGGTCATCTTCAAGTGTTTGATCGTGACAGGCATAGAGGTCAAGGAGTGGATCATTTTGGACTTCGTGATCAAAGATAGTGTCTTGATCAAAGATGGGTTCATTTTGAATGTCATGATTGGAAATAAGATCTTGACCAAGGATACGGTCATCTTGAATGACATGGTTGTGGATGGACTCTTGAGCAAGGATAGGTGTATTTGGTATGCCATGATTGTCTAGGAGAACTTCTTGAATGAACGTAAATATGGGGTCATGGGATAGACTACTTTGATCTTGACATGGCAGGGATGTTATGATGTTGTGTTTTGGACTTGCCTCTTGACATGTATCCTCAAGTGTAGGTAAGAAGATGGGACTTTGGAGACCATGACCGGATATGTTTTCATGAAAAAATGGAATGTCTTGGAATGGATTGGTGTATAATGGACTAGGATATGCCATGGATGTTTGGACTTGGTTGAGGGATGATGGGCTAGGATAGGACATGAATGCATGACAAGGATATGACATGGATGGAGGACTAGGATATGATGTGAGTGGAGGATTAGGATATGACGTGGGTGGAGGACTAGGATATGACGTGAATGGAGGACTAGGATAAGATGAAGGACTAAGATATGATGTGGAGGCTTGGAATGGATTAATGGAGGGTTGGTTTCCTTTGTCAAAGTTAGGGTGGGTATGACTAGTGGAAATTTGTTGTGACTTAGTGCCATGGATGGTGTTAGGGGACTCCTGATAGTAGATGGATAGAGGACTAGGACTCATGGATTGTTGGTGAGATGGATAGATGGATGGAGGACTAGAGGTTGAGGTGAATTTGGACTTGGATTGGAGGTATAGTGTTTTGAAGTCCCTAGCTAGTTGTGCTTGACCATTACTATTGAATTGGCATTCAATTCGACTAGCAAGCATGTCATAGTGACTTGAAGACATGATGGTGGATGGAATGAGACTAAGACTATACAAAGTGATAATGAGGACAAAAAGAAATGTCAAATGCAAAGTGGTAATGAGTTTTGGAAGGGTTTCCTAAATATTCAAAGTTTGGGCCAATGTCTCGATTTGGATTGTCAAAGGACTGATTTGAAGGACAAGATGACAAAAGGACAAGGTGAGATTTTCACACTAGACTTATGAGTTGGAAGTAGCTCACCAAAGGACAATGACTAAGGATTGATTTGTTTGACTTGGTCCAATGACAATTTACTTTTTGAGATAATGGTTTTGACAAAGGAAGGAAAGTTTGCCTATTCTAAAGTGTGCAAAATTAAGGACTTAAGATGTTGCCTATGTTGAAGATGATGATGGATGGATTGCAAGATAAATGAAAACTAAAAATGAAAAAAAAAAGGATGACTCAAACAAGTGTTCTCTTGGTTTTGGAAAAAGACTGTTGGAAGAAAAGAGGTTTACAAATGCTTGGTCTCGAGTTTTGATAGTAATAATGTTTTCTAAGTTGACAGGGAAATGCATCATTCCAAGAAGCAAATGCGTTGTAGGAAGGAAAATGTGTTGTAGAGTAGTCAGATGCATCTTAGATTATGGCAAATGTGTTTCCGGTTTTAGCAGGTATTGTGCAAAATGGAAAATGCGGCGTTTAGGATTGCCAATGTGGTGCGACAACAATTGCGGTGTTTCAACTGGCTATTGCGGCTTGAAAAATCATATGTGACTCAGGAATAGGAAATTGTGGTGCAATATGATGAATGCGGTTTTTGAAATTGTGAATCCGGCTCAATAAAGCGATTGTGACTCAGAAATGAGCAATTACGGTTTGACAGGACGATTGCGGCTCAATAGAGCAATTGCAGCTCAGAATAAATTTCAATAGTTTGACTAGTTTGTTTTAGATTTAGGCAAGTTTGATGTTCATGTGTTGAGTTTATCTAAAAATAGTTGGCAAACACATGGTTGTGTAGAAAATGAAAATCAACCACATAGAAGTCATTTTACAAAATCTTATGGCTGTAAGGACAGTATTCTTTTAGATCCCACTAACTGCATATCCTTAGCAAATGAATTCAGAAGTTTGGCCCCACGGCCTCCCCCTTACAGTGCACTCACTTCTCAGGGAATCCAAGCTTCCAACCTCCATGAAACTCCCATGGAAAATTGATCATTTCTACTAAGAACTGCATAGGTGCGGGTGCCTTGACAACGACCATTGTTGCATCAAAGAATAGAAGGTTTTTGGCTCTCTAAAACAAAGGATTTAATTCAAACATCCATTTGAGTGGTCATACATGGGGCCAAGATTAAGCTTCGTTAAGGAGGCACTCCAGCCTGAAGAGGTTAAGCTCAACAGGGTTTTGGGGAGTACTACTTGGTCCGTATGACATATCTGCACTCGTAATCCTAGGCTTTCCCTTAGGATTCACATTTATATACCGGTTGAAAGTAGCTCGGCTAAAGAGCTTCATTTCTGGTTTGAGCTGCTTTGGGGTGAGTACTTTTTCCCACCAAAGCAGGCCCAATTTTCTAAAGTTCAACAAAAGCAAACCAAAATATTCATAGTTCAATCGATCTTTGTTGAAAAACAAAGAGAGAGCACATGAATATTTTAGATCACACTCACATGGTGTTCTTTTTAAACCAAATATGAAATGTGTAGAAATAGAAAATGCATAAGGTTCATCTTATCCATTTGTAGTGTTTGTCAGACAAGAGGGTTCATTTTAACTGTTTGTAGTATTTTCTAATCTAGAAGTTAATTTTAAACTCAATGAAAAACAAAGTTTGTTGTTCTTTTTAACTAATATGCATTTGCATGTGTGTTCTTTTTAACCAATGCGTGTAAAATACAATTTGTTTGAAAGAAATAACAAAGAAAACTAACTAAATCCAACTGGACACACGCTGCAACAAACAGATCAGTAACACAAAAAAAATTCTAATCTAGGAAAAAGAAAAGACACCAAAAGAAAATCAAAACCCAAAAAGAGTTGCAAAAAAAAAAAAAAATTACCAGTCGTCTGTGTCACAGTAGAGCGGTTGTGGCTTGGGATGGAAAATGCGTCTCTGAGGTTGTCGTATGTGTTGCAAAACAGAGCAAGTGCGGTGCAATAGAGCATTTGCGTTGCTTCTGGTAGAAAATGCGGTGCAACAAAGCAGTTGCATCACGGTAAATAACGAATGCGGTGTTCTGTACCTGTACCTGCAAAATATAAAAAATGTACAAAAAAACCCTGCAAAAAATGTGTCAAACATCAGGTTCACCAATGTAATGATGGATTTCTGCAAGATAGATTTGTTAGTCGTATAATGCATGCAATAGTTAATTAAATCCAAACAAAGCAATGAAATACATGGGAGTTAAATGAGAAAAGAACTAAAACTAGAACAAGCTCACCCATTCTTCTCTCCTCCATGACTAACTTCCATTGCACCTCCTTAGCTTGCTGTGATAATGAATTCCCTCATATTTGATGAGAAAACTCTATATGCCTAGTCCTAAACAATACTTTGAAGGATTTGTAAAATATGATTGCACAAGAATATTAATCCTATAATGCAAGTGACTAAAATGACAAATGCAAGAGATGATAAAGAGATAAGATTCCAAGATTGATAAGAGATCTTAAAATTAAGAGATGATAATAGCAGATTGATAAGAGATTGCAATATTAAGATATTGTGATATTAAGAGATGTCGAAAAGGAGAACAAGATTGTCATTTTATAGAAAATGCAATCTTGAACAGATGGATGAGATGAGAGATTGGGAAAATGCCCTAGAATCAAAGGTCAAGATTCAAAATGGCAACTCTCAATTAGGGTTAGGGTAAAATTCTCAAATATATGGACAAGATTTAATTTAGGAAATTAAATCAATGGTGGAGAATAAATGTGACATTGAGATGAAATTAGTAAAAATCAAGAAGATAAAGATTGAACAAGAAGAAGATATTTAGAAAATCAAGTTATTTTAGAAATAACTTACTTTGTGGAGAGAAATGCTATTTTGAAATTAATATTTTAAATTAATTCCAAAATGATGAATTCATGTGACAATAAATAATAATAATTTAAAATTATTTACTTGGAAAGAGGGAAGTTGCCAATATAAATAAAATGCTTTTATTTAAATTTAGAAAGAAAATTAATAAGACAATTTAATAATTATAATTATTCAATTGTGGAGGAAAATTAGAAAGTGGGTAATTTTAAATAAATGATTTTATTTAAAATTAGAAAGAAAGTTGGAGAGGATAATAATTAAATAAATAATAGGAATTTATTTAATTATGAGCAGACATAAATAATTAATGACGTATCAAATAAATAAATAAAGTCTATCTATTTAATAATCATGAGGAAGTAATAATTAAATAAATTTAGGAATTTATTTAATTATAGAGTGACATAAGCAATTAGCTACATATTAAATAAATAAATAAGATCTATTTATTTAATAATCATGAGGAAGTAATAATTAAATAAATTTAGGAATTTATTTAATTATAAAGTGACATAAGCAATTAGCGACGTATTTGAATAATAAATGTAATTTATTTATTTAAATAGTCAGGAGGAATAAAAGATGTGAATTAATTAAATAATTAATAATTATTTAATTAATAGTTGACATTGGACTATAGGACATAATTAAATATTGAGATGAAGCATGATATAAAAGAATGTGGTTTGTGGGTCTAGGCCATTTTTATGTGTCTACAATTACATTATATAGTAAATATAATAATGGTGATGATTTCCATATATTCATAAATTAATACCTAGCTAAGGACCATGCTCACGCTACATATTTAGTTAGTTATTTCATTTTCTTTTTTGTATTGTAAGGTCTTCCCATTTTAATTTAATTTGTATTCCCTTGTGTAACTAGAGAGGGGGTGAAAGGGAGAGAGGGAGAGGGAGAGGGAGGGGGAGAGAGAAAAAATCAATTGTCTTGCTATATTTGATAAATATAAATTCAAATTTGAATTTAGAAGTGTGGATGTATTTTCAATCACTTTAAAAAATATCTAAAAATAATAATTTTGAAGGAGTTTTAGTTTAAAAAATTATATGACAAAAATCAAATGAGTGGATTAGTTTTAGACTACTAATAGACCCCGCAATTGATGGGAAACACTCATTCCACCCATTGATGGGAAACACTCATCTTGTATGTATCAACCACATCACTTGCAGTAGGAGCTCCTTTGGCACAAAATGACGAAGATGGGGAGGAAAGAGCAATACACTATATCAGTTGTACCCTTGTGGGATACAAACTCAACTATACTCTCATCGAGCAAACATGTCTTGTTGTTGTCTTTACAACATAGAAACTAAGGAATTACATGTTAAATCTATAGACTAAGCTGATTTCCAAGTGTGACCAAAGTCATAGTGTGAACTAAATATGATAGATCCAAATGAATTTAAACCCTATTTAATCCCCTAAGCAATGATCACAACGAGATATTCAAAATTTCAAAGACTAAGACCTCATTAAACTAACATGAAGAACATGAAAACATAATGGAAATCTATTGTAAGACCTCGAATTTTATCCCATTGGGGGAGTGGTGTTGCATTGATGTGGAATGGTGACCCTTTCCCAATCCCTTGGATAATATGAGCTTGTTCCAATCAATTTCATTGAAGAAAACTGATGAAACTGATGAGATATGTGTGAAACATGATATAAAACTAGTTTGATATGATGAAGATGAGTTCTAAATACTAAAATGCTTGATAAAGTGGATGCAATCTATGCTAAATGTAAACAAAATTCAAAGATGTAAGCCATGGATGCAAACTAAGCTAAAATGAATGCAAATCTTGATCGGAGAAGGTGAGGAGATTTGGGGTAACGATGTTACCAACCATAGCCTAGAATTCCTCTGTATCAAGGGTGGCGAAGATGGTGGACGCAGCTAATGCTTCATCAAGGATTTTCCTTTGGGCAACTAAAATTTTCAATAATTCAATGATGGAGATTTGGGCAGGGGTTCTCTTTAGCTGGTCGATGATGCTATAATGGTAGGGAACGACTTTTGTATTTGAAATGGGGGTCTTAGATGGTTGTGATGCCCCTGCAATAGTAACTGTATTGCCACGTGTGGTGACTCCACAATCGGCATTGGCTCCTTTGATGCTAATGATCGTGACCATCTCGTCTATGCATGGGACAATGTCTTCATATACAAGGTTTTCACTAGCATACTTTTTCTTCCCTTTGTTGTTCCCTTGGTTATTTCCTTGATTATGATTCGCCATTGGATTCATGTATATTTTAAGGTCCTAATTTCCCGCTGGTTGTTCAATGTTTATGATCTTGTTCTCAATGAGGTCCTGGATGATATTTTTTAACCTCATGCAATTTGCGGTTGTGTGTCCCTTGATTTTGTGAAAATCATAGAGGAGATTTTCGTTGTACCATGGTGGTTTTGTCATGGGTTTCGCGTATTTCTTAGAGTTGGAGATTTTGATAAGGTTTTCCTTGACCAGCTTCTTCATTATGGATTCAATAGATTCTCCAAGGGCCGTGAACTTCTGCTTGGGAGGATAGTTGTTTCAGGGAGGTGGTCCTCCTTGATTGCCCAAGTTATTTATTTGGTTGTTAGGAAGTGGTTGTTGTTGTGCCACTATATTAGTTTGCACATTATTGTGATTATGATTATGCGGTTGATGGGTCTGGATGTTCTAGTTAGAGGCACTGATAACCACTTTAGCATTGACTGCTCTATCATTTGTGATATTTTTATTCCTTGACCACGTTCGAGGTTTATCATTATAATTGTTGGATGGGCGATTATCCTATTGTGGAGGAAATGTCAATGTGCCTCCTCGTGCAGTAAGGGCTCTTTCGATATTGAGCGCCTTTGGGATCAATTGATCATAGGTTGTGATACATTGCATTTCTAAGTAGAATGCCAAGTTTTTGTCTAGATTGGATATGATTGTGCAAACTTGTTGTTCTTCTGGCATGGCCCACTTGCTTTGATTGGCCTTGGATCACCATCTTTGCAAGAAGGATGTGAATAGCTCTCCTTTTCTTTGTTTAAGCATTGATAGTTCCTCCAAACTAACATCTGCACCCATGTTGAATGCGTAGTTTTTAAGGAAAGCTTCCACAATTTCCTGGAATGTTTTAATGCCTATGGGTAGGCAAGAAAACCATTCCATGGCAGGACCAGTTAGACTTCGAGGGAAAAGTCTCATTAGATATGTGTCATCGTATGCAACCTCCATGCAATGCACTTGAAATTCCCTGACATGATTTTCAGGGTTTCCCGTCCCATTATATTTATCAAATTTGGGGATCTCAAATCCCTTTGGGAATAGTACCATTGTGAGACCTCTATCAAATTGATAGGGGCACAAGTTTTCCGACATTCTGGTTGTTTTTCCTGCTTGGAGGTCCGACATCTGCTACGATAGTAGTTTGATTTGTGTTGCAACATCATTTTGTGGATCAGGAGGTGGGATGAATGTGTTTTGAGGTGTTTGTAGTGTTTGATTGATGAGAGGGGTATTGGTGGGGGTTTCCTACAAGCTCTGTTGTGCGTTTAAGGCTTGCTGATATGCCTGCATTTGTGTCAACAACGCTTATTGTTGATCTTGTTGTTGTTGTTCCAACGAAGCTTGTTGTTGATCCAGTTGCTATGTTCCCATAAAGCTTGTTGTTGGTCTAGCCGTTGTTGTGCCAAAAAAGCTTGTTGTTGGTCTAGCTGTTGTTGCACCAACAAATCTTGTTGTTGGTCTAGCTTTTGTTGCGCCAACAAAGCTTGTTGTTGTGCCTAAAAATCTTGCAGGGCTTTTTTGGTATGATTGCTGATGAATTGCTTACAATTGTGCATGGTATTGTGCTTGTGCCTATTGAGTCTAGTGCTGGGCTTGAGCTTGAGCTTGTGCTTTTTGGGCTGCTTACGTGACTCGTGTGGCTTGTTGGGCTTGTGCAACTTGTGTAGCTTGTTGGGCAGCTAGTTGTGCTTGTGCTTGCTGAGCAGCCTGTTGTGTAGCTTGTTGGTTTTGTTGAAGTACCCTTTGATGGGTGGCCTTTTGGACTACCTGAATCATGGTGATGAATGAATTCATCACTTTAGCTTTTGGTGGGATTGGTGGTGGATTGGGAATGGTGCCAACCGTTGTGGTGGGCGGAGGGGTTGTGTTGGTAGCTGAGACTTGGGTTGTTGGTGGTGTGGTTGAGATGCTCGGTCTCCAAGAAGGTATGCTTTGAGGGATTTGGGGACCGATTGATGTATTGACGATGCTGGCTTGAATGGTTGCCACCTGTTGTTGCGATGCTGCTGGAAAAAGGAGATGATTTGATGTGATGCTCAGATTGCCTTGATTTGAGAAACTAGTGGTGGGTAAGGGGGAAGACCCAACCCAAGAGGTGATATAGATGTGAATGGTAATGGAGGGAATGATGGTATGTTCCCTTGGAAAAGTGATGATAAGAATGGGTCAATGACTCCCATTATTTTGAACAAACCACCTTCTCTTTGCAATAAAGAAGTTTGTATGTGTGAACCCCTAAACCTGCATATGCATAAGGAAGTCAAACATTGTTAGTGTTAGTTCAAATATGCATGTAACAAAGAGGGATTCCCCATAAAATCCATCTATCTAAAACTTAAACTAGGAAATGAAGAACACAATGAAATTTTAACAATTAAATCCTAATTAAGCAAATAGCATTATGATCCTATGGGGGAATTGGTGCCAATGATATGTTGCAATTGGAACTTTCCCAATTCCTAAGTTGCAAATGTTAATTGATTGGAGAAATGGTCAAATCTCCAAAGAGATTTGAGCATAACTTTGGTACAAATGTGAAATTGATAGGAATGGTGAATGAAGATTTGCAAAATCAGTTCTCACTTGAAGAGAGTAACTTTGCATAAGAGTTGTGGATGAAGATTAAGGAGAAGAGTCTCCAATTTATAAATTTCAATCTTGGAAGAATGAGTGAAAACAAGCAATGCGGGATAAAAGATAGTTCAATGACATTGTGCCACTTGTCCAAATGTGATTGGATGAGGAATGAGCAAGTTTTGGCCAATGTGCCAATAAATGCAATTAGGTGGCATTTCAAACTTGGGAAATGACATGTTGAAGAGGGAAAAGGAATGAATTTATTGTCACTTGGCTCAAGGTCAAGGACATATAAGAGGCTTTTAATGCCTTGTTGGAAGGACCAAGTCCACTTGGACTTTTTGAATTCAAAAGAAGAATATTCCTTTTTTGATGCTTTGTGAGGGAAAATAGGAGAATTAATAAATCAAAGTAATTGATTTATTGTGCAAGTTGCATTCTCTAGAGGATTTTAGTGAGAAGGGTTAACTTAATCAATCTTTTGATTAATTTAATGAAGAATTAGGTGATATGACAATTTAGACTTAAATTTATGAATTGATTTAAGTTAGAAATTGAGAGGAAATGCTTTATTAAATAAATGATTTGATTTATTCAATAAAGAAGAGAATGTGCTAGATTAAATCAAATAAGGTTTAATTTATTTAATTTAATAGAAAGACTTTAGAGATTTTAATTAAATAAAATGATTTATTTAATTAAACAGCAATGTAAGGTTAATTAAATTAAACTGATTAATTTAATCAAAAGAGGTGATAAACTTAATCCAATAAATAGTGATTTATTGAATTAAAGGATAGAAAGTGATAAAATGCTTCGAATTTGATCTGAGAGGAAACGTTGTTAGTAATTGGGATCAGTTGTGCCAAAATGAACTTTTACATTTTCCATGTCTACAGTATGTTCAGCAGATAGATTGGTGTTGCATGGAATGATGATGAGTCTGTGTGATTATGGAAAGTAAGTGGGACATACGGGTGTGATGGATTCACCGAGACAAAGCTATCTGGTGTGGTGCTGATATTTACCTCTATGTTGTTTACAAGGCGATGCTTTTGTAATTCATGAAACATGGCACATCCCTTGTTAACAATTGGTGAGGTTGGTGTGATTGTCGATATGGTTTGGGGAATTTATTGAGTGATATTTGGAATTGGCAATAGGGCTATGCTTGCAAGAGGCCTTTCTATATCGGTACCTACGTCAAGGTTAGAAGGGAGTTGGGGCCCTCCTTCTGTTAATGTGCGTATATATAGAGAAGGATTAAGTTTTAGCATGGCATTGACAATTCTATGATTCTCTGGATTTTGAATTATTTCAATTATTTCTTTTTGCGTCATTCCCAAGTCCTTGTGAATGATGCCCTCTTCATAGCCTTCCTCTTGAGGATTGTTTGATGGTAGAGAAGAGTTGTTTTAGGGATTGCTTGATCCTTCAAGGTTTACTTCAGAAGTTGCTTGAATTAAGTCACTTGAAGTTGATGTTTCTTTGGTAATTTCCATGTTCCTCTTGTGTTGTTATCTTGTTTGGACCATAAAATAAAGATCGTTTGATCTTAATGTTTAGGCATGAAAAGGAGAAAAACTAGGAGAGTCCAAGGATCAAACGATGATGATGGGGATGAGATAAATGGAATGTGGATGATGCGGATGAGTGAAACTCTCAAAGAAATTTTAGGGGTGATGCTAAAAATTTTAGGGCTTGGATTGATTTGATTCTAATAGTTTGACTAGGTGTGTTAAGTCAAACAAGATGATGGTGAACTTGTAAACCCTAGGAAGATGTGCTATCCTAGAGAAAACTTGCACAAGATAATGAATTGGCTAAGTGTGTTAAGCCAAAAAAATTGATCATGAACTAGTAGACCTTAGAAAGTTGTGTTATCCTAGAGGTAAATTTGTTCAAGAGGATTGATAATTTGACTAGGTGTATTAAGTCAAACAAAGTGATGCTGATTTTGCATTTAATTTTAGCATAAATGATGTTTTAAACTTCTTAAGAGTTTGTTGGTGAGATGAGATTTTATTGATAGAGAGATGGATGAGAGTGATGATTTTGATTCTTAGACTTGACCTAGAAAAGACTCTTTCTTACAAGACCTCAATATTGAAGAACATGCCATACTTCCTATGTGAGAAAAACAAACCTTTGGAAAAGAGTTGAATTCTATTGACAATAGAACTCATACAATCTTGGATTGTTCTTTGAAGCTTTCTTGTAGAAATTTCATACCAATCTTTCTCTAACTTCAAGAATCATTTCAAGACGCTCCTCACGAGCTTTCAGATTAAGCTTCTTGAACTTTGGTTTTTGGATTTTGATTTTTTGGGAAATCATTTGAGAAAAAACATGTGAGGTCCAATTGTCCTTATCTTTTCTTAATGAGTTCCTTTTACCAAAAGCACTTTCTTGATTTATGATTCCAAACTAAATGTCTATGTCTTAATTCCTTTTCATTCCACAAGGTCCATTATGTGAAAATCAAGGTTTCAAGAGCATAGTTTCCTAGATTGACTTTAATGAAAACAAATGATTATTAAACCCAAGCACTTAGAAATATCTAAGGATGGAACCACTAGGGCAAGCAAGAGCAATTGGATTTTTCAAGGGTATTTGTTTACTCCAAAGGGTTTGAAATTTTGAAGCTTTTGTGAATATTTGTTTCCCAAAGTTTTAGAATCAAGCAAGGTGTTTTTGATTTCAAGAACATGTACAATCCCTAGGCTAAAAAGGCAATATTTTTTGGGTTCTCACTTGGATGAATCCAACTATGCATATTCAGTGTGGATGATTAGATGCTTGACCACACAGGTTCCCCCTTACAGTGCACTCGCTTCTTGGGTCAGCCAAGCATCAGTACCCATGAATCTCCCATGGCATACTTTTCATCTCTACAACATAACTGCATGTATAACATGGGGCGACTTCAAAGGACATGACCTTTTGCACCAGTAAATAGATAGGATTTTGGCCTTTGCTAAACAAGAGGTTTTAATATGGGTATTTCGTTCATGGGGGACTATCTAGTGCGATGAGAGACCATTGTTTCCCTTCTCGTCAGAATAATCCTCATGATATTGGCTTTTGTTCCAATATCCTCACTTATATCCCAGGTGGAATTCGCTTGGCTTTTAGCGTGTTCCTGGTTGGGTCGTTCCCTTGGGTGATTGCTTTTTCCCACAAGGCAGACCCACTAAGATAAACAAAAGCAAGCAAGTATATCCCGTAGTTCAATCGACCTTCATTGAAAAACAAAGGGAGAACACTCGCAATATACCACGCTCACACTCGCATGATTGGTTCAATTTTAATCCAAAATGAAATGTGGAGGAAATTATTTTACTCAACTTAAGATCACCAAAAGAGCTTTTGATTCTCAAGATCGTCGTGAGGTGCAAGAGAAGCGCATACGTCCTTTTGATGATATTATTTTGAATAAATAATTACAAAACAAAACAACACTTGTTCATTTTAAGTCCATAAAGCAATAAATGAATTTTTTTTAAGGCACCAAATCAAATGTGAAGTTTGTTTTTTTCAATTGTTAAACCTCAACCAAATCTTGTAAATTGTTTCTAAGGTTATTTTTAAACCTTTGTTTGCAAAATTTGAAAAGGAAATTTGTGTTGTTCCTTAAAAGAAACAAAAAGTGTTGTTTCCTAAGGCATGAAAGATAACAAATTCCTTTTAAAGGAGATTAAAGATCCTCTAAAAGTGTTAAACAACACTATAGTGTTCAAAAACACTTTGTATAGGATGTGAAGGATGTCATAGTGAAGCCTTCCATTTCACTTCTTTCCTTTCTCTTACCTACAAAATGACAAAAAAGCAGAAGATGTAAAGGTAGTGAATAAGTCAGGAAATCAAAAAGCTAGAAATAAAACAACACATGTTAAAAAAAAACCAAATTTAAATTTTCCTATGTTAGCCTGCGACGCAGCCAACAAATGCGGTGTAGTTTGGAAACTTAGCGATGCAATATAGCACCGCACCTCGACTGAGTGTGGTGCCATGCAAATACGACGCAATTTGAGCCCGCGATGCAATTTAGAAACAAGAAATCCGCAATGAGGTTTAAAAATTCAAAAAAATTGAGTGGGAAAATAGGTGCAGCATAGTTTATAATTAGAGCGGTGAAATATAGTGTCACGCCTCTCAAAGAAATGCAATATAGCTTCGCGTGACTATAAGTGGCACAGTTTCTTGAGTGCACAAAAAAAATGTCAAAAACACAAAATTTTTCAAAAAAACATGATGAAATCCTTCAAATTTGCCCTCCTTCTAGCGCCAAAATGTGAACCCCAGTCCTATTCCTACACAAACACAACAAAAAAACACATTATTAGATTGATATGTAAGATAAAACAAGGATTCCCCATGAAATCTATTTACAAAGCTTAAATATAAAGAAAATGAAGAACAAGGCAATAAACTAAATCAAATCTATTTAAACAAAACAAACTCTTGATCCCATGGGGGAATTGGTGCCAATTGGTGTGTCGAAATTGGCCCTTTCCCAACTCCTTTGTAAGCTTGATAATGATTTGATGATTATTGAATCTCGTTGATGAGATTTTGGCGTAACCTAGCTATGAAATCACGAAAATGATGAATACTTGAGGAGAAATGGACAAAATTAGCTCTCAATGTGAAAATAGTAACTTTGCATGAGATTGTGGATGTTGAATGAGAGGAAGAACCTTTCATTTATAGATTTCAAAAATGGAAAAGAGAGTGGAATTGGGCAATGTGGGATCATTCAACATCCAATGGCTATGTACCACTTGTCAAAATGTGAATGGTTGAAGGTTGAGCACATTTTGGCCAAAATGCCAATAAATGCAATTAGGTGGAATTTGAAATTAGTGAAATGACTTGTTGGAGAGGGAAGAAAATGGAGTTATGGCCACTTGGCTCAAGGCAAAAGGACTTGTAAGAGGTCTTAAATGCCTTGTTGGAAGGACTAAGTCCACTTGGATTTTGAATTCAAACTTGAGGGAATATTCCTCCCTTATTCCATGTTGAGAGAAAATAGGCAATTAAATAAATCAAAGTAATTGATTTATTGTGCAAGTTGCATTCTCTAGAGGATTTTAGTGATTGAAATTAAATTAATCAAGATTTGATCAATTTAATGAGAGATTAGGTGATTTGATAATTTTGACTCAAATTTATGAGTTGATTTAAATCAAAATTGTGAGGAAAGGATTAATTAAATAAATATTTTTGATTTATTTAACTAAAGGGGACAATGATAGATTAAATTAAATAAGGTTTAATTTATTCAATTTAATAAGAAGACTTTAGGGATTTAATCAAATAAGATGAATTATTTAATTAAAAGGGATTTTAGGGTTAATTAAATTAAATTGATTAATTTAATCAATAGGGGAGAAAGACCTAGTTAAATAAATAATGATTTATCTAATTAAGAGACAAAAGGTGATGATAAGTTGAGAGTGTGATTCGGGAAGAAATGACGTTAGTAATCAGGATCAAGTGCGTTAGATTGAATTGTACATTTTCCATGTCTACACAAACTAAGTTAACATGGAAGTCATTAATGGATGTTTAAGCTAATATGGATGAATATTAATCTAGAATGCTTAAAAAATGATCAATATGGATGCAAGTGAGTATGAGTTTCAACAACATAATTTTGCTATCAAAATATGGATCCATTTCTCTCCAAATAGTGATGTGTTTATAGGAGAACAAATGAAAAATCAAGGGATCATATCGATTTGATCTATCAATGGTCAATATTGGATGAAGGGAGAAACATGGATCAAGGATTCTCATCAATAGATGAGTATCAAAGATCACATGGATCAAAGAAAGCATCGATGGATGAGAATGATTCAAACAAACACACTTTGTAACAACTTTGAAAGTTTGTTACAAAGTTTGTTTGAAAGAAATCATTCCCTTTTTGGAGCCAAATAGGAGAATATTCCTTTGGAATATTCCCTATGTAAGTGGATGGGTGAGGAAAATTAGTAATTATCTAATTAAAACTAAGTTTTAATTGTGCAAGATGGATAATAATAGGATGTCCATTAAATAATTAGTTTATTTAATGAAAAAGGGGTTGTGACATTTAATTAAATGATTTAGATTATTTAATTAAATAAGAGGGGATAAAGGAAAGGGTTTAAATTAAATAATTTGCATTGTTCGATTAAACTAGATTAAATATTAGTGTGAGAGGGTAGGAATTAACCTAATTAGATTAATTAGATCAATAGATGAAAATGAGGTATTTAATCAAATAAATAGTTTTATTTAATCAAATAGGAAAAAAGAGGATGAATTTTTAGATTAAACGATGTTAGTATATCGGATTCAAGTGTGTAATAACATTTAGGACAATTTTAAGTGTCTACATTTCCCCCCTCTTTGAAGCGAGGTATTTGTTACGTTGGTTCAAAGAATGACACTTTTCGGATAAAAACTGTTGCTCAGATCAAAAATTAAAAAACTTCTTAATTTTTGGATGCCCCACTATTGCCCGAGTGGAAGGAATTAAGTTAATACCCTACCCCCTCAAGAGATTGGGTGGAAATTTGGGTTGATCTCTCGACAAAGATTTAGAATCAATTCGGCTCAGAGAGGATGAAAGATACTCTTTAGAAAGCGTAGATGTCTAATGTAGAAAGATTTGATGATGTATATATAGTCATTAGCCATGGGTAGCCTTGTGTATATTTTGATATATCACACATATTCGAAACTTGGATAGAACTATTAGTAAAGGTAGAAGATTAAGAAGAATACAACAAATAGATTGACCATTGATTTTGAGATTAATTCAGAAGTCCAACAAGTCCATGATCCATTGAGTCTTTATTAGATTATAGTGATGCGAGTGATGATTTGCTCATATCTTTCCATTGGGACTCTCCATCATTCCTTAAATGTTTGATATAACACATTATAGACACGATGCATCATGGTATTGAAAACTAGGATGATGTTATATCTAGTGCGATGGACTTTGACTCTTTAAATAGATAGGATAGTTCTTGTTCACACCTTGACATACAGAAACCTCGTTGGAATGTAGTTTAGAAGTTTAGAATATTTCAGACCAAAGCATATGCAATATTCAACAATTTACTCTAAATGACCTCCCTACACACAACTAAGCAAGTATGCGCCAAGATTATTTTACAAGAATATCCCACAAGCACAACAAATGAAAGATAATGATCAATTCCCCATTCATTTCTCTCTAAATCATTGATACATCATCGAGAGGTCCTGAGCATGGGTCAATAAGATAAATCATAAGAAAAGATTAACAAAAATAATCAATGTTATCTATATCTCTTGCTAAAGGTGTAATGTGTTTTGAGGATAAATATCCAAAATGATTGCCAATGATAATACCCATTGTAAGAAGGATGTATCCTATGACATGTTATCAGATGTTGGCGAGTTGATAGGATGTTTGAAAGGTCATTGATATAAGGTTTAATTGACATGTTTGATGATGGTCAAGAGTTTGAGTTGCTGCATTTAAAGGTTCTACTTTTGCTGAGTGTTGTACTTGTTTTTTGTTTGTGTTACCAAAGGGTGTGTGTGATGATCAATTTATTATGAATGGAAGTTTATTACGGGTGCAAGCGAAATGGGATGGGTGGTTTTGGACGTTTTGGAATATTTCAATGTTTTTTATGTTTTGAAAGTGTTTTGAGGCTATTTTTGATCATTTTGAATGTTTATGTGAATGTTTTGGTTTTCGATTATTTGAGGTTGTTTAAGGTTTTCCAATGTTTTGGGTTTTCAAGTTTTCAAATGGTTTTTGTTTTTTTTGAGTTTTCAAACGTTTTCATGTTTTTTGAGTTTTCAAATATTTTATGTTTTCTGAGTTTTGACCAAGATCTAAAAGGGGATGACCTAGGGCCTCAAGGGCTTATCAAAGATGAGCCTTTCCTACTTTATACACACAAAGACCACGTAGTTCGACTGACTTTGACCTGTTATTGATGAGATACGAATACTTGATGGATTGTCAGTTTATTATGACGGAATCCTAAAGGACCGACCTAGGGTGTCTCGGGGGCACACCAATGATGACCTTGCCTATGTTCAAGCTCAGAGACAACATAGTTCGACTGAATTTGACCAGTTATTGATGAGATATGAACACATGATGGATTGTCAGTTTATTAAGACAGACTCTTAAAGGACTGATCTCGGGTGTCTCAGGGGCACATCAATGATGGCCTTCTCTATGTTCAAGCTCAAAGACAACGTAGTTCGATAAGGTGTTGTTTTTGGATTTTTGGATTTTTTATGTTTTGACATGTTTAGGGATTTTTATGTGTTTTGGATGTTTTGGATTTTGACTTTATAATTTTATGATTTTTTTGAGATGTTTGGCTATACAAGATTGATGTTTTTGGATTTTTTGAATTTTGCAAGTGTTTTTGGATTCTTGATGAGATTTTGAGATAAACGATACCTAGATCACGATGTCGATGTCATGTTATGATATATAAGACATGGATCAAGAGTTATTTTGAAATAAGAGTGCAATAGCCTACCCCCAATGTCTAGCAATATTTCATAGATCAATCGATGAACCAAGATAGGCAATGTATATGTGAAGAGGTCAATAGAGTTTTAGCATGCTAGATATGGTCTATGGGACTTCATGGGATGAAATGGTAAAGAGCCTATCAAGATTCTACCATGAGTAGAGTTGAAGTATACGTTGAACCTTTGTCAAGATCAAGATAAACCAGAATATCTAGATAAAGTTGGATTTATTATCAAGACAAGGATGAGATACTTATATCTGAGAAGGATCATATAGGCGCTTGATTCTACTCATGAAATTTGTTTTCTAGGTTTTCATCATAGTATATGCCTAAAGTGCCATCGTAGTGGTTTTCACTAGAGGATGATTTTTATTTTTACTATTTTCTTGAATTTTTTTTTTTTAAAAATTTTACCCTCATGTTGAACCACTGGGTGGTATTGATATAGAGGCCACTATCATAACGTGCCAATGATATCCTACTTGAAGAAGCTGCTTTGCTAAGATACAAGCACTTGAATGCAACTTTTCAGAACTCTGATCTATCTTTTGGATACTAGAATCAACCTTGTCTATGTACGCACATTGTGATAGGGTGCCTTCGAAATCCTTATGATGGAGGGTAGTTTCCAACACAGTCAATGTGAGAATTGGATATCATGAATAGAGTGTACAGTGTCATGCATGAATGAATATAAGATGGATTGGTTGATGGTTTGGAACCTTTGACTCTCCAAACTTGGGAAGATGAGCAATGATGGGTGGGAATGAAGGTTTTTGTGGAATTAGGACCAACCACTCGATATACTTTGTTTCTTGCTTGAGAATCTTGCTTTTATACATGAGGACACTTTTGATGGATACATTTCCATTTTTTATTTTTCCCCATAGTTTCTTTGACTGATGGAGTTTTGGAGGGATCATTTTCTTCATTTTTCTTTAGTATCCATTTCTATTTTCTTTTTCCCTTTATCTTTACTATTTATTTTGCTTTGACTATGTTGTCCTTTCTATGTTGGTCCCAACATGTGGATGGAATGATGGGTGGATTATGATTTATGATACGACTAGTTGTAGTGTTGACATTATTTTCCCCATAAAGATCCTTCATGCCCCATATGTTGATGTTTGCATTAGACAAGATTCCCCTGAGATTTTGAAGGTATTAACAATACCTAATCCTTTGCCCTGATAATGTATCCTTTGATTCATAGCCACTAAATATGGCGTGTCATGAACACATGATATTGCTCTGGGTTCCTGTTGTTCAGGAATATGAATTGTTTGCTCTAATTCTATGACATCATTATCTATTGATACCACTTCAAAAGATGTCAGTGATAATTCAAAAGATGTTGATGATGCATAATCATTGTAAGAATCAAGAATATAGATTGTTGCTTGCTCTTGTGCGAGAATATCAAGAGTGGGAGAATCTTGTTTTAGATGAAGAACATGTATATGTCCATCAGAAAGAAACATCTTAGGGGTGATATCAGGGACATATTTGGAGTTTAAAATGGTTTGGAAGATGTCCCTCAACTCTTAGTGAAACTCTATGGATAGGGGTTCTTGATCCTGACTTGATTTGAAGAAACTTTCGTTAACCTCAGGAGCCTCTTCTTGACATGATCCTTGGGTGGATGATATATCATCAATAAAAGATTCTTCACGATATTTTGTTGGTATGGGTGCAATAAGGTATATTTCTTTCTTGTTTGGAACTTCTTTAGCATGCACAATAATGAATTCATATGTGGGAGAGAGATATCACAATCTAATACATTTTTTATTCCATTATGATATGAAATATTTCTAGACACGGTTGATGGGTTTGGACTTTGTTTTAAAATAGTATCTTGATATGTGTCTAATTCATCATGTTGTGATGAATGAATAACACAAGTATGTCCCACCGTGGTATCATGGGTATGGTTTACGTTATTTGAGGTTGATACCTTTCTTGAATTTTTTACTTTTGTATGATTAGGCATGGGGTTTGTGTAAACTTTCAGATTTTTATTCCCATATTTTTTATCAACATCAATGTCTCCTTGTTCAATAAGATCTTGTATTAGATGTTTGAGTCAAATAATTTTGTGTGTTATGACCTTTGTATCGGTGAAATTCACAAAAATGATCTTCTTTATAGCTAGGAGTTTTGACTTGTGGCACTTGATAGTTTGAGAAATCTGGGAGTGTGATAAGGTTAGACTGTATTAACTTCTTCAAGACATCCTCCACAGGTTCCCCTAAGGGTGTGAATTGTCATTTAGGAGCACTGTTTGTTCTTTGTGTTCCATGTTGAGTGTTTGCAACATTGATCATTGGCTAATCGTTTGGTGGTGGTGTTTGTGTGTTCATGGTTTGGGTGTTTTCTTTTCTAAAAGTAGTTAAGACCACCTTTGCATTGACAATACCATCACTGGTAATATTCTATTTTTAGCCCAAAAGCAGGGTTTTTCATTAGAACTAGTGGATGGGAGGTTGTCTCTATATACTTGTGTGTTTCCCTATGCAATTAGGGCTCTCTCAATTTTGAGGGACCTAAGGATAATATCGACATAAGATGTGACACATTGCACCTTTAAATGGAAGGATAGCTCTGGATTAATATTTTCTATGATAATCCCCACCAATTGCTCTTCAGGAACGGGCCACTTGCTCTTACTAGCTATTTTCCTCCACCTTTTTAGGATTTTTTTGAAGGATTCCCCCTTGTTTTGTTTGAGAGTGTACAAATATTCCAAGTTCACATCCATGCCAAGATTGAAGAAGAAATGATCTATGAACCTATTGATTATCTTTTGGAAGTTTTGAATTCCTAGAGGCAATTGTGAGAACCAATCAATTGTCGACCCTGCCAAGGTGCATTAAGTAGGAATCATTGTAGGCCATATCCATACACATTACATGGAGTTCTTTGATGTGATCCATGAGACTTCCTCATCCTTTGTATTTATCAAACTTAGGGACCTCAAAAATGGGTGGGAAAGGTACCATCGCTATGTTCGTATTGAAGGTGTAAGCACACAAGTTTTTTTTATGTATGCAGCTTCTTTGTTTTTCCCATTTGAATGTCTTGGATTTGTTACGTGAGCACGTTGAGTTGTGATGACACATCATCTTGTGGATTTGGTAGAGGAGCATATGTGGTATACTGCAGAATGGTGGATGAAGTGTAAGTGGGATTTTGATACGATGGGGTGTTATATGGTGTGTAGGGTGGATTTTGATATTGTGAAGGTGAAGGTGGTAGGGGTGTATATGTTCCTAACATATTTAGGTTGACGATGTTTTATTGAGGATTATAGTATAAACCTTTTAGTAGTAGTTGTTTTTTTGCAAGCACTTGTTGTTGTTGGGCGTATTGTTGGGTTAGCAATGCTTGTTGTTGTTGTTGCACAACCAAGGCTTTTTTTTTAGCTTCTTGTTGTTGCAAGGCTTGCACTTGGGCTTGTTATTGTTGGAACGATTTTTGCTAAGTGTCTTGTGCTTGTTGAAATGCTAGAGCATGAGCTTGTTGTTGTTGCAAGGCTTGTTATTGAGCCTATTGTTCTTGCAATGCTTGTTGATGTATACACCTAAAATTGGTCTAGAGAATCCGATTAATTAAATATGATTTATTTGATTAATTATCCTAAATCCCTCTACTGTTTGAATAAATAGAAATATTTATTTATATAGTTCACGTTCACATTCACATTTAAATTCTTCCAATCTCATCTTAATTAAATAAACAAAATTAAATACTTTGTTTGGTTTAATTATCATTTCCCTATATTATTCTATCATATCAAATCTTAAATTAATTAAATAAAGATCAAACACTTTTATTAATTAATTACCATATTCTTCTATTTTAATTTAATAAACAAATTCTATAGTTTGTTTTATTAAATTATTTATCTTTTTTTGGCTAATTTAAATAAAACAAAAAATATTTAAATTAAGGCATAAGGAATATTCCTCTATATTTCTTCAAAACCAATTTAGATATCCAATGTCTAATTTATGTCAAAATATGTCAAAATTAATGCCTTCAAACTTCACGGGAAGATTTGGAGACAAATTGGAGACAAATTGCAAATTCTTCTCTCAATCCTCTTCCATCAATCCTTCCTCTTCTCTTGCCTGGTGTTTTCATGGGTAGAGACAATCCCCAAAATCTTCTCAATCTCCTCCATCTCTCACCATTCAATCCTCTAGATTGAATCCAAGCCTCTCTTTGCCATCCCTATGCATTTATATAGCTAGAAAATCTATAAATAAAGCTTCATTCAATCAAGAAAAGGATCCAGATCCAAATTATCTAACTTATGCACTCTTACTCTACAAGAATTCAAGCATCAAGCATCAAGCATCCAAACATCCAACATTCTAGTTTTCATATCATGGTTGCCTCCTGTAGCTTCATTTATTAGTTTTCATGTCAATCCATGCTATATTAGTTTCTTTTATCATCTAGATTTTATCACATTAGCTTCATATCATTGCATCAACATCATTTCATTCTTTAGATTGTCATTTTAACAGTTATAGTGTTATTTAAATATGAGAGCACAATAGCTTAATAAATATTTGAAGATAGGAGACAATGAAACACTTTCAGTAGATTATTTGGCTGATCTTTGATACAATATTTCATTAAGAAGTGTTTTATTCATTTCTACTTATTCACACTTACAATTTCGCGCCCACCGTGGGGCCTTAACCCCATATTTTTATCAATTTTTATGAAAACTGTCACACAGGTTCCCAGTGTGTTCCATTTCAGTGCTTCCATAAAAAACTATAGCACTTTCATCAAAAACTATAGCACATCCATGGAAAACTATGGCACTTCCGTGCTCTATTTCGGTGCTTTCGTGATACTATAGTGCATCTGTTAAAAATTGTAGTGCTTTCTACTATAGCGCTTCCATGAACTATTTCGGCGCATCGGTTACCCATCTCCAGAAAAGATGATTTAGCACTTCCATGAAGAACTTTGGCACTTTGGTACTCTGTTTCAGTGCTTTCGATTTTAGCACATCAGGTAAAAACTATAGCGATTTCGTAGACTATTTTAGCACTTTTATAATTTTGATCTGGATCTGACGCGACCATGGCCATAATTTTATTTTGATACAGTTAGACTAAAATGAACCAATCCTAGGATAATCATTTGGTTTAAAATTTATCAATCCTAGGGTAGCCATTTCTGGTTTAAAATTTACCAATCCTAGGGTAGCCATCACACTTTTTCAATATCAGTTAAAAAGGACACCATGATTTTTGTGAAGCAAAATCTTCACATAGATTAGCAAATTTGTCTTTTTGGGCTTAAAACGAATCATTTATCTATTGTGCTTGTGTGGTGAATAAGCTTATACTCTCCCCTTAACTGGGTGAACAAAGCGCCAGACTCATCCTTATTTTCATGCAAATTTATGACCTTTAGAAGGCTTGCCGTAGTGGGAAAAAGTACTCACCCTATGAGAATGACCTAAGTGGGAATGCCTAAAGCCAAGGATTCCAACCCACTCTAATCAAAATGCAAGTTGTTGATGAAAGTCCAACTTGACGGTAGTGAGCAAGATAACCATCCCCAAAATATTTGTTCTAAAGATTGGGAGGTCTCCTGAGGTAGTTTATCAATTGCCACACCGCACGAAAGCCCTATCTACGAACCATAGTGTAGTATCTAGTCGAGTCAGTAACTAGACATTATAATACTAACGGTGCAAGGGGAGGGAAGAATCTACACCCAAGACACTCACCATATAATTGCCAAGGATTTTTTTCTTAGAGGATGAGAAATCCAACTCTGAGTACGCGCCTGGAAATGATAAAAAAATGAGCACCCTCTAGAGGGTGACACGGCTGTGTGCGTCAACGCAATTTCAAGATGTGGGCTGTTGAGTATAGCAATGACCTATTTGACCTTAAGAGTGAGTCTGTTTGAATTATGTACATGTGTCAAAGAAACCCGTGAAAATCAATAAGGACCATTTGTGGTTCTTGAATATACACTATCTGTTAAGATTAAAATAATTATTCTACAATTTGCTTGCTATGTTTTCACAAAATCATTAAAAATCAGATAAAGGATCATCAAGAAAATAACAAATCAAATCAGGTCAAAAAAATTCATGTTTCGAAAGTGGAAATCAACCAATTTTGTCAAGAAAACCATCAAAGTCAACAAACCCAAGAGATCACTCAGTTATCGAGATAATTTAAGAAGAAGGTGTTTCTTATATTAGAGTCGAAAGATCTTATTACAACACATGACCTTCATTCATAGGTATCACGACTTTGCTAGAGGTCATACTCTTGATTACGCTATAGAACCACTTTATTCATGATCTTTCTTCTAGAGGAGAGCCCTCACACAATATCATAACCATAGTCAATGCATACATCAGTCCTAAATCCCACAACCCATGATAGAATATGCCACAAGGCCAAGTCAAATTTTACAATAGGGAGTCTTAAACATCAAAATCCTATTTTAGCACTCTGGAAATCTGTTTCAGCGCTTCGGGACTCTGTTTTAGCCCTTTCATAAAATAGCGCTTCCAAGCACTATTTTAGTGCTTACGGTCACTTTTTTAGTGCTTCCATAAAATAGCACTTCCATCATCTATTTCAATGCTTTCAAGTACTGTTGTAGTGCATCTATAAAGATAGCACTTCCATCAGTTGTTTCAATTCTTTTGAACTTTGTTTTAGCGCTTCTATGAAATAGCACTTCTTGAACTCTATTTTAGCACTCCTGAACTCTATTTTAGCGCTTTCAAATTAGAGAGTTCCAAATCATATTAGTTAGCTTGTCTTTCATTTACACACGAATTTTTATCAAAACAAAAGTATCTTTTTATCAGAATCACTATCTAGAAACTGAAATCAGATAGGTTCATACAAGTTTCCAATCTTTTCAACTGAAATGCAGATCTTGCAAATCATAAAGTGTCAAATCAAAACACAATCTCGATTATTACGCTAAAGTTTCATCATCAGGATATTATCATCCTATTATCATGAAACAAGGCATAGTAATCAAATTTTTAACCTAGTCTTATCAATAAGATATATCATCTTATTCGACTTTGTTAAAAATTCACTTGACATTTTCCAACATAGAAGATCAAATTTTGGAAGAAAGAACAAAACACTTGTATGCCATTCTTCACCAGGTCACAAAAATAGAGGCTCTTAGAAAAGGAACTTGAAACATGAAATACAATGACAAAAGAAAATCCCTGAAATAGTCTACATCAAAGTGACAAGAATGAAATAACTCTAGAAGACATACAAACAACCCAACATGATCCAAAATTCCACAAATTCATGGAAAAGATCTTAGAATAGGACATGGAGAAATACCTCTTGATGTTAGTTGAATCAGGTGTTAAGCTTCCCAAGGACTTTGACATAAATCACCTAAGAGAAGCACCTAGAACAAGCGAATTGAAATACCGCAACCCACACAAGGTATAGATTCGATTGTTTCCTTAACATCCCAAATGCAAATCTTACAACAAAAAATACAAGACATGACAAAAGGGAACACCAAAAGGTATGCAGTACATGAAATTTGTCCTTATCCTTTTGACTCAATAGTCGATACGATACCTTTTCCTCGATATTGTGAATTCACCAAGTATGACAAATACAATGGAAGAACAGATCGAATCGATCATATCCATGAATTCAAAACCATGAGCCTAGAGTTTTCTCAAGAGGAAACTTACCTGATGAGATTATTCCCAAGAAGCTTGGGAGGATCATGTATGGAATGGTTTTCAAAATTACAACCAGAAATAAGGACTTTTGAGGAACTTGTCAACAAGTTCATCTCCTAGTATTCTTTTAATATCCAACATGATGTCATGATAAAGGATGTGTATAGCTTGAAACAAAAAAAAGGGGAGGAATTCTTGTCCTTTCTACAAAGATGGTGATGACTATTCACTAGATATCCTCAATCCATTCGTGAGGAAGAGAAAATAGAATTGTTCATTGACAATTTAATGGAGGAGATGAGTTACAGACTTGAGTTGCAATGCCCTACGTTTGAAAAGGTGATAGAAAATGGCCTTAATATTGAAGAAGTTCTAGTCAAAAGAGGGGTTATTAAACATTTCAATGACAAATCAAATAACAAAAACTCCTCAAATCAATACCCCAACAGTGATAAACCAAAAATTTGGCAAAAGAACCGAAATACGACTACCAATGAAATGGCAAGTGATTTACAAAATGCTAAACCAGTCTTCAATTTGACAACATCTACTTCAAAATAAAATCAAAACAACGATAAAATCATCAAGTTGAATGTCATTCAAAAGAATGAAATCACAAAACCGCAACCATACCAAAAGTCATCAAACCGGCGTAGGTTCACACCTCTAGGCCAAACATTGGAATCAATGATGAAAGAAATAGTCACAAGTGGTCTTATCACTGTGCGAGAAGCAAGATTCTGGGATCCAAAGGTCAAACCACCATGGTGGAATGACACAGATTATTGCAACTTCCACAACAATAAGGGCCACAAAACTAATGATTGCGTGGAGTTAAAACACACAGTTCAAGATCTGATCAACAATAACAAGGTATATATAGAGGGACCCAAAAAAAATAATGATCATTCAGCCTTCAAGGACCCTTTACCAAACTATGACAAAGGAGCATCATCTTCTATGAAAAACAAAGGTAAAAATATCAATCATGTCTACGATAAAACTATCCTTTGTCTTACTGAAGTAGAGAGCGATCATAGCATTGGTCATAACATGGCTGAACACAAAACCAATGACACTACCCCTTTGGATTTTCTCCCAAGCATAAAAGTCTTTGAAAATCAAATAAACATTTTAAAAATCAGAGAACGACAAGACTATCAACCAACAAATGTAATGACAAGGGGGAAATCCAAGGTAGTGTTAAAGGGAGTTGGGTCTAAAAATGCATATCCAACTCCATCTCATTACAACATTGTCGATCAGCTTCAAAACATTCTAGCACAGATATCATACTAGAACTCCTTAAACTATCACCATCACATAAGGAGGTTCTAGAACAAGCACTAGTTGCCACTATGGTACCAAAAAATCTAGATGTTTGCCAATTCCAAGCTATGGTGGGGCATCTGACTACACCGCATTGCCTATCATTCTCTGAACAGGATGATGTCTCACTCAACCATCCCCATAACACTGCACTCCATATCAAATTCTTGATCCACAATCATCATGTCAAAAGAGTTTTAATAGATGGGGGAGCTAGTTTGAACATTTGCACCCTAAAGTTAATCCATGCACTAGGGTATTCCAATGATGCTATTGATGCCCAAAGGAAAATGACCATAAAAGCATATGATGAGGAAGAGAGACCTTCTAAGGGATTAATTGTGTTACCCATTCAAGTGGGACCGATGATGAAACACATAGCATATCAAGTATTGGAAAAAGAGTTAACTTACAACATAATCTTAGGACACCCATGGATCCATGAAATGCAAGCGGTGTCTTCCACATATCACCAATGCTTAAAATTCCCAATAAATGGATAGGAGGTGACTATATCTGTTGATTATAATCATCCTCAGCATTGTGAAGCACTTAGAATCTCTCAAGATACCTTTGTACCTCACAATCAGGAAGCATCCAGTTCAAAATAATCAAGTGAAGAAAAACGTCTAAATATCACCACCAAGTGGGTAGAAAAGAAGGATAAAGCAAAAGATACAAGTCTTGTTGATACTTAATTATCAGACAATCCAGATCCCCAAACTTCTTTATGACAGATTTTTCAAGAGCAAGTCCAACTGACAGACAAGGGAATGGGGAAATATTCTATGGAGCAATTGCTTCATCTTTCACAGTTAATGCCATCTGCAAAGAAATATGGCCAACCATCCATGATCAAACATCAAACATCACTACCTATCACAGTTCTAGAAGAAAGGTTTGTAAAAGCTGGTACCATAGAGGATGAATTAGACAACAAATAAATCCTTGATTGGTTATACAAAGATGAGGAACCATCGACGTCAAATATCAATATCAAGAATGTCAATATCAATATAGACAAATATGGCAAAGGGAAGGCTATCCTAGAAAAAATGGGTTATGAGGGACAAGGACCTGTTAGAAAAAGGTAGGAAGGCATAGTTGAACCTATTAAGCCCCTCACTCTCCATTCAAAAGAGAAGACGGGATTGGGATACTCTGAAGAAAAAAAAACAAGAAATGACAAAGAAGGTTGTCGAAAGAATCCTTCATGTTAGAGATTGCTCTGAAACGGATTCAAATGAATATGAGTGGGATATGTGTTCTGATATATCTTACACCGATATTCAAACTGATATAAGACAACAATATGCACCTATGCATGAGGAGGGACAAAGCTCTGGGTCTAGACCATTCGTATCAGGATCACTAAATATCGATGACTCAAGTGGGGACGAACAAACATCAAGTGAACTAGATGATCTTGAAGAGGGTACCATCATTGATCTCGATATCCCTAATAACAACTATGATGACATTGCTGTCCTAACCCTTACCCCCATCAACCTAAGTCAATCCGATGACTTCATGCCTTTAATCCATCCCAAAATCATTGACTGGGAACCTATCGAACCTATGAATGCACCCATATTTGCAAACGATGATGCCATCGTAAATTTCCTATGTCATGAAAAACCTGGTACAAGTTCTATCTATAATACTCATAATAATGCAACACGGCAGGAGGGTATCAAATCTTCCAGTTACAAAAGTAAAAACAGGGATAATAGATCTAATGGTGAAAACCATTCTATGGCAGCATTAGATCTGGAAAAAGAAAAAATAAAGAACACATCTAACGGTGAAAACCTCTCTGAGGCACCAAAATATGGGAGATTTGACACTCTTCTAGAACATTATCATGAGCGGTCATCAGTTCTGGTAGAACCAACACAGTCTGTAAACATCGACAATGAAGAAAAAGAAAAAATCTTACATGTGGTAGAATCCATGACAGATCAAGAGAGACCAAAATTCATCAAATTCTTTAAGGAAAGAAGCATCAACTTTTCTTGGTCATATTCCGATATGCCAAGCTTGGATCCAAATCTGCTCATGCATCATTTGTCTTTGCCTATAGGAATTAAGCCTATAAAGAAAAAATTGAGAAAAATGTATCCCCATATCGCATTAATGGTAAAGATTGAGTTAAAGAAATTTTTAGATGCTGGCTTCATAAGGTCTATTGACTATGCCGAATGGATATCAAACATTGTACTTGTTTCAAAGCCAAAAAATAGCATCGGGATATGTACGGATTTTAGGGACCTGAATAAAGCATGCCCAAAGGATAATTTCCCATTACCAAATATAGACATCATTGTGGACTTAACGGCATGCCATGTTGTCAATCATGGATGGTTTCTCTGGATACAATCAAATTAAAATAGCTCCAAAAAATCAGGAGAAGACTACATTTACATGTCCATGGGGAACCTTCTTCTGGAATGTCATGCCATTTGGTCTAAAAAATGCAGGAGAAACCTATCAAAGAGCAATGACAACAATATTTCATGGTATGATGCACACCTTCATGGAGGATTACGTGGATGATATTCTGGAAAAATCTTGTACTAGGGAAGGACATCTGCATATCCAGAGCAAAATCTTCACACAGCTAGAGAAATTCAATGTCAGACTAAACCCCAAGAAGTGTGTCTTTGGGGTCACATCATCAAAACTATTGGGATACATTGTCTCAGAAAAGGGCATTGAGGTAGATCCAATGAAAGTTAAGGCAATAATGGAGATGCCACCTCCCAGAAATATCAGTAAACTCAGATCACTATAGGGAAGGCTCCAATCAATCAGGAGATTTATCTCTCAACTGGTGGACAAAAGTCATCCATTCAATCATTTGTTGCATAAAAATGTTGTTTTCAAATGGGATAATGGGTGTGAGACAATGTTCGATCAAATAATACAATATCTGATGTCACCGCCTATTCTCATGCCACCTGTAGAAGGAAGGCCTTTCATACTATACATTGCAAGAACAAATATCTCTTTAGGAGCATTATTAGCACAAGAGGATTATGAAGGAAAGGAACACACCATCTAGTATATTAGTAGAACATTAAATGGCTATGAAATAAATTACACTTTCATAGAGAAATCATGGTTAGTGGTGGTGTTTGCTACTCAATAGCTGAGACATTATATTGTAACTCATACAATCAGGCTAATAGCGAAGATCGGCCCCTTAAAATATTTACTCAGTAAAGCTGCCTTAACAGGTAGACTAGCAAAGTGGGTCATGCTATTAAGTGAATTTGATATTCAATATGTGGAGAGAAAAGCCATCAAGGGTCAAGCAATCGCCGAACAATTGGCTGAGGCTCCTTTACCAGATGATCGACCTATGACAATGGAATTTCCAAATGCAAAAATTCTGATAGTGATGCCACAACAATGGATATTATATTTTGATGGATCATACACACAACAAGGATCTGGAGCAGGGATTTGGTTCATCACTCCCCAACGACACACCATCCTGTAATCATATAGATTGATGTTTCAATGCACAAATAATGTGGTAGAATATGAAGCATTAATCATTAGGGTCAAAATAGCAATTGAATGGAAGATCATAGACTTACAGGTATATGGGGACTCTCAATTAGTCATTTATCAAGTAAATGACGAATATCAGACAAAAGATGAAAATTTGATGCCCTACAAACAAAAAATAGATGATCTAAAATAGTTTTTTGTCAATGTAAAATTTGATCAAATTCCAAGGGCGGAGAAAAAAGTTGCAAATGTTATGGACACAATTGCTTCAGTCTTACAATTTCCAGAGAAATGAGGTTGTTATGAGTTTATGGTAGAACAAGTAACATGTCCTTCTTAAAATAGTTTGGAATCCAATACCATATGCCATCTAGATACCATTGAAACCTCTATCTATGAGAAAACCTATACTTACCTCAAGGACAATATCCTCCCTCCTGATCTTTCTAGGAACCAAAAACATAGTTTCATCCGCCAATATGCCCGACATATTCTAATTGCCAACATCCTTTATCATCGAGGTCTTGATGGTACCTTACTATGATATTTAGAACATGACGAATCTAAGACGACCTTACATGAGGTTCATGAGGGTATTTGTGGCACTCATTCAAGTGGTATAACTCTAGCAAAGAAACTCCTTCATTTAGGATATTATTGACCATGCATGGAGTAAGAATCTTATCAATTTGTAAAGAAATGTCAAAAGTGTCAGATTCACAGTAATCTGATTCATGCACTAGCTCAAGAAATGAATCCCTTCACATCAACATGGCCCTTTTTCCAATGGGGACTATATCTGGTAGGAAAGATAAATCCCTCTTCATCCAATGGACACAAGTTCATAATAACAACTACAAAATATTTTACAAAATGGATAAAAGCAATGCCTCTTACAATGATCACTGGGAAGCAAATCTCGTCATTCATCTTGAATTACATAATCTGTCGATATGGCATACCTCAGTCTATTATCACTGATAATGGACGACCTTTCAAAAACCAAGATGTCCAAGAATTATGTGAGAAGTTTCATATCGAACATCATTTTTCAACACTGTACTATCCTCAAGGAAATGGCCAAGCAGAGGCCTCTAACAAAACAATTTTGAAAATACTCAAGAAGGCAGTTAACGATGTTGGACGTGATTGGAATGTTCAACTTAATCCTATACTATGGGCCTACAAAACCAATATTAGAACACTGACAGGAGCTACACCATATGCCTTGGTATATGGATCAAAGGCCATACTAACTATTGAAGTAGAGATTCCATCACTCTGTGTATCACTCAGAGGAATCATTTCAGATGAGGACTATAGGGTATCTAGAATTCAAGAACTTGAATTGTTAGATGAGCATCATCAACAAGCTGTCAACTATCTCACGACATATCAATAGAGAATATCAAGGAGTTACAATCATAGTGTAAAACCTAGAGTATTTTAGGTTGGCAATTTGGTTCTAAAAGAAAACCCTAGAAATCAGTAGGATAGGGAAAAGAAAGGGAAATTTGAGCCTAACTGTCTAGGTCCTTTTGTCATCATATCAATGTATGGATAAAGAGCCTATCAACTATCAACGTCGGAAGGGGATTTGTTTGATGAACCTTTCAACAGTATCCATCTCATAAAGTTCTATACCTGAATTTCCTAGTGCACGGGTCAAACTTTTGGAAAAGGGTTTCCTTGATGAAAACCTGGCAAATAGGCGTCTTGGCAACAAAAAATACAAAAAATATAGAAAATACAAAAAGAAAAAGAAAAATGAGAAAAAAAAAATACAAAACAAAGAGTGTAATCAAAACATATGGTGAAAACCTGGAAACAGGCATCATATGTGATTCTAAACTAGCTTTCCCATCTATTTTGATACATATCAGGATCATTAGTCTAGTAGTAATTACCATTCCATATCATATAATTAGTCTTGCCATCATGTGCATCCATAATCAAATCATTCCACATGGTCATGTCTTACTTTAGCTTGGGGGCAACATCTAGATATCACTAGGAGCAACAAAAACATCGGCTTTGCCAAATGGGAAAACAACAGTATGACAAGTAAAAAAAAACAATGATCAAAACGAAACATCAATCACCATCAGGATAACATCCAACATCCGTATCATATTAGAAAATCCAAAAAAATGTCAAAAATTCAGTCTAGAAAAGAAAAAAAGAAAAAAAATGAGTTTGTGTTAGTCGAACTACGTGGTCTGTGTGTGTGTAATATAGGCAAGGCTAATCTTTGATCAGCCCTCGAGACCCCTAGGATAGGTTAGTAGGTTAGGTCTTTGGTCAAAATCTTGGAAAATCACAACAACATCACAAAATTAGGATGGATGATCTAATCTGAATAATGATTGAAACACTTTAAGTAAAAGGTGGATAAATTGTATTTTTGATCAATTATTGTAGACATGGAAAATGTACAATTTCGTTTTGGCACACCTAATCCCGATTACTAACAACATTTCCTCCTAAAACATATTCTCAACATTTCATCACATTCTATCTCTTAATTTAATAAATCCTTATTTATTGGATTAAGTCTACCACCTCTTCTGATTAAATTAATCAATTTAATTTAATTAACCTTACATATCTGTTTAATTAAATAAATCATTTTATTTGATTAAAGTCTCTAAAGTCCTCTTATTAAATTAAATAAATTAAAACCTTATTTGATTTAATCTAACATGTTCCTTCTTGAGTAAATAAATCAAATTATTTATTTAATAAATCATTTCCTCTCAATTCTTGACTTAAATCAATTCATAAATATAAGTCTAAAATTGTCACATCACCTAATTCTTCATTAATTTAATCAAAAACATGATTAAGTTAACCCCCTTTCATTAAATTCCTCTAGAGAATGCAAGTTGCACAATAAATCAATTACTTTGATTTATTAATTCATCTATTTTCCTTCACAAAGCATCAAAAGGGAATATTCCCTCATTTGAATTCAAAAAGGCCAAGTGGGTTTGGTCCTTCCAATAAGGCATTCAATGCATTTTACATGTCCTTTGCATTGAGCCAAGTGGTCATAACTCCATTTGACTTCTCATCCACCTTGTCATTTCAATATTTCAAAATTCAAATTTATGCATTTATCATGCACATTGGCCAAAATGTGCTCATTCCTCATCCAATCACATGTGGACAAGTGGCACAATGCCATTGGATTATCTTTTGTCCCACATTGCTCAATCTTGCTCACCTCTTCCAAATTAAAGTCTATAAATTGGAGACTTCTCTCCTCATTTCTCATCCACAATCATATGCAAAGTTACTCTCTTCAACTTGAGAGCCAATTTTGCCCATTGCCATCAACTATTCATCATCTTTCAAAATTTGCAACAAGGTTATGCTCAAATCTCTTTGGAGATTTGACCATTTCTCATTTACACACCATTGTTGTTTAGGAATTGGGAAAGAGCCAATTACAACACTCCATTGGCACCAATTCCCCCATAAGATCATCATGCTATTAGCTTAATTAAGATTAAATCTCTTTTGTTTCAAGTTTATTGTGTTATTCATTTTCCTAGTTTAGTTTGAATAGATGGATTTTGTGGGGAATCTCTCATACTTGTTTGCATGCATTTGAACTAACAACTAATATGTTTTGTTGCTATTGTGCATTTGCAAGTTTAAGGGTTCATATTTTGGTGCTAGAAGGAGGGCTTGAATCAAAAATTCAATCATGTTTTTTAAAATTATGAGGTTTCTAACATTTTTTTTTACAGACACAACAAACTCGGTCGCACGGTGCTATATTGCACCGCTTTGAGCACTGCGGCACAATACTTCACTTCCCCCAGAGGCGTGGCACCATATTCACCTGCATTTGAATTCTCCAAACATCGTCGCGGATTCTCCCCGCCTGTCTTTTTTTTTAAAAAATTCCTAAGTCCACCGCATGGGTCTATACTGCACCGCTTTTAGTGTTGCGGCCCTATCTCATACCGCGTGTCCTCCAAACTCCGCCACCCGTCATTCCCACCTAAAAAATTCAAAATTCCAAATCGGGCCACTTCCAAACTCCACCGCTTGCCTCTGTCGCGCCGCTTTTGCACTCTCTGTTTCTGCAGAGCGCCACAAAAAGTCAACTGTGTGACGCTTTATAGCGCCGCTTTCACTCCAAACTCTGCCGCTTCTGCAAACTGCGTCATGGTTGAATAGTGAGATTTAAATTGGACATGTGCTCATTAAATTCAATTTTTTTTTAATCTTTGACATTATTTTCTGTCTTTTCTGCTCTCTAATTTTCTGTCATTTTTTGCAGGTTGGAGCAAAGGAAGAAATTCATCATGAGATCATGTTCACCAAACCCAAAGTGTTTCTAAACACTAAGAGTATTCTTTAACACTCTTTAAGAAATTTGTTAAAAATATTTGACCTTAGGAACACTAAATTCACTTTGGGTTTAAAAAGAACAAGCAAATTTTTATTATGACACCATGCTCACTTTGTACAAAGTGTTTTTAAACACTAAAGTGTTCTTCAACACTCTTTAAGGAATTTGATAACTTCATTGATCTTAGGACACTAGATTTCTTTTGGGTTCTAAAATAAACAATCAAATTTCCTTTCAAAAGTTGCCAAGGGGCTAAAAAGAACCTTAGGCAAACATACTTGATTTTGTTTAAAGGTTAACAATTGAACAAGGCAATCTCACATTTCATTTGGTGCTTAAAAAGAACTCATCATTGCTTTGAGTTCTAAAATGAACAAGTGTTTTCCATGTTTTGCAATCCTTTTCACAAGTTAATATCATTTAAAATGCATATGCGCTTCTCTCACGCTTCATAGTGATCTTGAGAATCAAAAGCATTTTGGTGATATTAGGTTGTTAAAAAGATTGCCTCCACATTTCAATTTGGGTACCTAATAATTGATCAAAACATGCGAGGGTGAGCACGACATATTGCGAAGGTTTTCCCCTTTTTTTTTCAACAAAGGTTGTGTAAACGACGGGATATGTTAGCTCGCTTTTGTTTATCTTAGAGGGCTTGCCTTGTGGGAAAAAGTAATCACCCAAGGGAACAACCCAACTGGGAACACGCTAAAGCCAAACAACTTCCAACCGGTATATAAGTGTGGATTCTTGAGGAAAGTTCAAGAATCACGAGGATTATTCTGACGAGATGGACAAAAATGGACTCTCACCGATGTTGGATAATCCCCCACGAATGAAATGCCTGCATTAGAATCCTTTGTTTAGAAAAAGGCCAAAACCTTTTCTATCTTGTTGGTGCAAACGGTCATGTCCTTTGAAGCCGCCCCACATTATACATGCGGTCTTGTTGTAGAAATGGAAAGTATGCCATGGGAGATTCATGGGTACTAATGCTTGGCTGACCCGAGAAGTGTGTGTCGTGGAGGGGAGCCAGTGTGGTCAAGCATTTAGCCATTCACACAAGATATGCACAGCTGGATTTATCTAAGTGGGAACCCAACAAGATATTGCCTCATCATCCTAGGATTGTAAAAGTACTTGGAAGAAAAGAACACATTGCTTGGTTCCTAAAAACACTTGAAAATGTACATTCACAAGACATCAAAATTTCAAACCCCTTTGAGGAGACAAATACCTTTGATGAATTTAAAGCACTCTTGCTTTCCCTAGGGATTCTATCCCTAGAGGTTTCTAAGTGCTCGAATTCTATCGTCATTTGTTTTAAAAAAAGTTAACATAGGTAACTTTTTCCCTATTTTCCTTGAATTCCACACAATGGACCTTGTGGGATGAGAAAGAAAGTGGGACACTAGATATATAGTTTGAAACATAAGCAAGCAAGTGTCTTTGATAAAAATAAATTCATTAAACCAAGATAAAGAGACAATTTGAACTTCATGTGTGTTGTTTCCAATGATTTCCCGCAAGATTAAAATCCCAAAGCCAAAGTTCAAAAAGATAAGCCTAAAAACCCGTGAGCAACGCTTTGAGATGCTCCTTGAAGTAAGAGAAAGACTTGTATACAACTTCTACAAAAAGGCTTCAAGGAACAATCCGACTTTGTATGCGTTTTACTACCAATAGAATCCCAAACTTTTTGAAAGGTTTTCTTTTCTCCCATACGAAGTATAGCGTGTTCTTCAACACCGAGATCTTGTAAGAAAGAGTTGTGTCTAGGTTCAAGTCTAGGATCAAAGCGTCATCCCCATCCATCTTTTCATCAAGATCAAATCTCATCCCATCATCAAACCTTTTGAGAACTCGTGCTAAACTTAGAGGGCGAAACCAACATCACCCTATCTTGGCTTAACACACCTAGCCAAAATAGTTAACACTTTTGGATGAATTTACCTCTAGGATAACACTTCCTAAGGTTTACTAGTTCACAAATCACATTGGCTTAACACACTTAGTTAATTCATCCACTTGTGCAAGTTCCCCTAGGATAACGCAACTTCCTAGGGAATACAACTTCACTACAATCTTGTTTGACTCAATACACGCAGTCAAACCATCATAATCAACCTAAGTCCTTACAAGTTTAGCATAACCCTTCAAAATTTCTCCAAAATTTTCATTCACCTCATCCATTATCCCATCATCGTTACCACCCTCTTTGATCTTTGACTTCCCTAGTTCTTCTCTTTTGGGCCTAAAAGGTTAGGATCAAACAATCCCTATTTTTTATGGTCCAAAGTAGATCTCAATACAAGAAGAACATGGAGAATATCAATGAAAAATCAACTTCTGTGGACATGAGTTAGTTAACCACTGAAATAAACCTTGCAGGATTGAGCAATCCCCCAATTAACTCTCCTTTATCATCAAAAAATCCTCAAGAGGAGAGCCATGAGGAGGACATCACAAATGAAGACATGGGGATGACACAATCCGAAATGATAAAAATGTTTGAAAACCCCGAGAACCATAAAATTGTTAGTGCCATGTTCAAGTACTTAAACATGTTAACGAAAGGAGGGGTCCCATTCCCTTCCGACCTTGATGCAAGCACTAGTACCGACATGCCTCTTACAAATGCATCCCCAACGTTAAACATTAATCAAGAAATACCTCACATCATGACAACCATCACTCCAACCTCACCAATCAGAAATAAAGGAAGTGCTATGTTTCGAGAGTTACAACAATATCACCTTGTGACCAATAAAGAGGTGGTTGTCACCACCACACCGGATAATTTTGTTCCAAAAAATCCATTGCACCCATACGTCCCACTCACATTTCATAATCCCGCTGGTTCATCTTCATTCCATGCCTCACCAGCCTATCAGTTAAACATACCAACTTCTCTATCACAAGAAGAAGGAGGTTTGTTTGGAACAAGCAATGTTGCTAATCATTTTTCTTTCCAAAGTAGCATACCATCTCTTCCGCCATTTCCATTTTCAACCACATCACCACTCGGAGTGGGGTTTCCTCCCCTAAGTACCGATAGTTTCTCAAAATAGGGAAATATGCACATCACATCAAGTCCTCTCTTCCTGCTCGCAACATCACAAATCATGACCATTCAAACCACCCCCATAAATACATCCGTTGGTCCTCAAATATCCCAAAGCATGCCTTCTCAAGGACCAAATATCTCCACCACCCCTCCAACAACCCAAATCCCAATCACCGCCATAACCCCTTCATCGATCACAACAATTGGTGTCATTCCCATTCCACCACCAATCCCACCAAAATCCGACACGGAAAATTCATTTATCACCCTAATCCAAACCCTTCAAAAGGCTAACCAACAAAGAGTACTCAAGAAAAAGCAGCAAGCCCAAGCTCAAGCACAAGCTTAAGCACAAGCTCAAGTGCAAGCCCAAGCCCAAGCTCAAGCATAAGCTGAAGCTCTAGCTCAAGCACAAGCACAAGCCCAATACCAAGCGCAATTATGAGCGATCCATCTGCAAGCATACCAACGAGCCCTGCAAGACTTTCAAGCACAACAACAAGCTAAACAACAAGCTTTGTTGGCACAACAACAACTCAACCAATAAAAAGCTTTGTTGGCACAACAACAACTAGACCAACAACAAGCTTTACTAGCACAATAGATGATTTATCAACAATAAGCTTCATGGGAACAACAACAAGCGTTGTTGGAACAACAGTAGCAAGATCAATAATAAGCGTTGTTGACACAAATGCAGGCATACCATCAGGCTTTGAACACACAACAGAGCTTGTAGCAAACACCCACTAGTACTCTCCCCACCCATCAAACACCTAGAACACCTCACAACTCATTCATCCCACCTCCCGACCCAAGCAAAGATGTCGCAACACAAATCAAACTGCTCTCGCAGCAAGTGTTGGACTTACAAGCAGGAAAAACCACAAGAACACTGGGCAACTTATTCCCATATCCTTTCGACAGAAGTCTCACCATGATACCATTCCCAAAGGGATTCGAGATCCCCAAATTTGACAAGTACAATGGAACGAGTAACCCTGAGAACCACATTAGGGAATTTTAGGTGCACTGCATGGAGGTCGCATACGACGACATGTATCTAATGCGACTCTTCCCTCGTAGTTTGACTAGTCCAGCCATGGAATGGTTTTCTTGCCTACCCACAGGCATTAAAACATTCAAGGAAATCATGGAAGCTTTCCTTAAAAATTACGCTTTCAATATGGGTGTAGATGTTATTTTGGAAGAACTATCAGCACTCAAACAAAGGAAAGGAGAGCTATTCACATCGTTCTTGCAAAGATGGCGATCCAAGGCCAATCAAAGCAAGTGGACCATGCCGGAAGAACAAGTTTGCACCATCATAGCCAATCTAGATGAAAACTTGGCGTTTTACTTGAAAATGTAGTGCATCACATCCTATGATCAACTGATCCCAAAGGTGCTCAACATCGAAAGAGCCCTTACTGTGCGAGGAGGTGCATCAACATTCAATCCACCCCAAGATAACTGCCCATCTAAAAACTACAATGTTAAACCTCGAACATGGTCGAGGAATAAAAATATCATGAATGACGGCATGGTCGATGCTAAAGTGGTCATTAGTGCCCCTAAGCAGAACATCCAAAATCATCATCAACCGCAAAATCATAATCATAACAATGTGCAGACTAATGCAGTAGTAGCACAGCAACAACCAACGCCCACAAATCAAATCAACAACTTGGGTAATCAGGGATGACCACCTCCCTGAGGCAAGTATCCCCCCAAGAGGAAGTTCACAGCTCTTGGCGAATCGATTGAGTCCATAATGAAGAAGCTTTTCAAGGAGAATCTAATCAAAGTCTCTAACTCAGAGCAATACGTGGAACCCATGACCAAACCGCCATGGTATAACGAAAATATCCTTTGTGACTTTCACAAGGTCAAAGGACATACCACCGCCAATTGCATGAGGCTGAAAAACATCATCCAAGACCTCATTGAGGATAAAATCATCAATATTGAATAGCCAACTGGAAACCAAGACCTAAAAATATACATGAATCCGATGCCGAACCATAACCAAGGGAACAATCAAGGAAATAATCAAGGGAACAATAAGGGAAAGTAAAAGTATGGTAGTGCTAGCTTCGTGTACGAGGAGATAGTTGGATGTGTCGATGAGATGGTCACCGTCATAAATGTCAAAGGAGCCAACAACGATTGTGGAGTCACCACACATGGTGGAAAGGTTACCATTGTCGGGGCACCAGCTGAGACCCCCATTTCTAATACAAAGGCCATCCCCTATGACTACAATGTCATTCACCAGCTGAAAAGAGCACCCGCCCAAATCTCCATCATGGAACTATTGAAAATCTCCACCTCCCATAGAAAGATCCTTGATGAAGCATTAGTTGCATCCACCATCTCCGCCACTCTTGACACAGAGGAGTTCTAGGCTATGGTGGGTAACATCGTTACCCCAAATCTCATTAAATTCTCTAACCAAGATTTCCCCCCACAACCATCTCATAACCGCGCACTCCACCTTCAAGTGCTCATCCATAAAAAGAAAGTCAAATGAGTCCTGGTGGATGGAGGTGCAAGCCTTAACATTTGTTCCCTAAATCCCATAAAGAAATTGGGATTCACCGAGGATTCCATTAATTACAACAAAAACATCACGATAAGGGCGTATGATGACCAAGAAAGAGTATCTCAGGGTACTATCAAAATCCCCATCCAAGTGGGGCTGACAACCATGGAAACCACCTGTCAGGTCCTTAACCTCGACCTACCATACAACATCCTCTTGGGACACCCATGGATCCATGGAATGAAGGCTATGGCCTCAAGTTATCACCAATGCATCAAGCTCTCACATTAGAATGAGGAGGTCACTATATATGGGGATCCCAAACCTTTTGCCTGTTGCAAAAACTTGGAAGCCAAGTTTTATAAGATCCCCCAAGTACCCAAAAATGATGAAGGACCATCTACTTCATACATAGACCCAACCAACCTTGCTTCCACTTCTATCATAGAGACACCTGCCATCCCTGACATATCCGAAATCAAAAACATGATCCAGGACAATGGATGCGGCGACTACAGAATGAAAAGAAATGAATTTGTGGTAGGAGAGTTACCACAATCTCCTAGGTCGCACGGAAAACATCATTCAATTCAAACACCTGTCCACACTATTAGGGTAGAACCCTCTAGGTTCCACCGTTGGGGGGACCTCAGTAGAGAAAATTTGGATGAGGAGGATATCTCAAACACATTATACCAAGATGAAAGGCCCACCCTCACCCTACCCATGGAGGAAACTAATAGAGGGTTACAAATGATGTTTGGCATGGGCTATAATAGGAATGAAAGCCTTGGAAGGAACAGTGATGGATGGGAGGAGCCCATCATTGTAGAAAGAAGAATGTGAAACCTTGGCCTTGGGTATACTCCTCCGAGTATAACCATACGTGGCAAGGATACTCCCAGAAGGGCAGTCAGGTCCTCTCCTCAGGTAATAGCAACTACTCCTAGACCACCTGTATGCCTAGGTATCCCACTCGATAATTTCACCTCTGACATCACCGATGTATGTGCCAGTAGTGATGATGATGATACCATAGCAGGTCTCCCTAGAATCTTTGAGGATTGCACCTTGTTAATGATTAGTGCCTGCACAGCTGAGTCAAACCAACCAATCCACTGAATCACCTTAGTACACCCGTAACTCATCAATCACGATCAACGAGGGCCACCAATTCTAGACTCATTCAAAAATGATGAGGTGCTCTCAAAATTCATGGGACTAAGGGATATAGTTCTGTGTGGGGACCATAAGGAAGGCTTCAACATCACGTTGGACACACAAGCATACTATGGGGAGACGATTGAGTCCTTCAGTCACAAAAGGAAAATATCGAGAATAAGCTCGGGGTTATTGAGTGAAAACCACACTGTGGCACTCTCTAACCACAAAACAGTAAAAATAAAGGACACATCCAATGGTGAAAACCTCTCTAAGGCACCAGAGGATAAAGGATTCAATCTCCCCCCTACTGCTCTACATTAGGAGAAATCAACAATACTGGGAGAGTAGTGCAACCCTGTCAACTTGGGAACAGAAATAGAGCCACAAATTAATTTCTACGTCAGGTTGCTCTTAACAGAGGAACAAGAACTGTTAGTAGCATTCCTTAAAGAAAGAAAGGTAAACTTTGCATGGACCTATGCTGACATGCCCGGTTTGGATCCTGAGGTCGTGGTTCATCATTTGGCTGTTTACCCTATGGAAAAACCAGCCAGACAAAAGTTAAGGAAGATGCACCCGCAAATAGCCCTGCTCATTAGGATCGAACTACAAAAGGTCCTAGACGTTGGCTTCATACACCCAATTGACTATCCAGAGTGGGTATCTAACCTTGTGCCAGTCTCAAAACCAAATGGGGGCATCCGCATCTGCACGGACTTTAGAGATCTAAACAAAGCATGTCCTAAGGATGATTTTCCACTACCCAACATTGACATGATAGTGGACATGACAGCTGGGCATGAGATGTTGTCCCTAATGGATGGCTTCTTGGGATACAATCAGATAATGATAGCAAAGGAAGACCAGCATAAGACAACCTTTACATGTCCTTGGGGCACCTACTGCTGGAATGTGATGCCATTTGGGCTAAAGAATGCAGGAGCTATGTACCAAAGGGCCATGACACTAATTTTCCATGACATGATCCACAAAACTATTGAAGAATACGTGGATGGCATACTAGCCAAATCAAAGAAGAGACAAGATCACATAGCAACTCTAAGTGCAATATTTGATAGGCTAGAACAATACAAGGTCAGACTCAACCTAAAGAAGTGTGTCTTTGGGGTACAATTAGGAAAGCTGCTAGGGTACATAGTTTCAATGAGAGGGAAAGAAGTGGACCCTGCAAAGGTAAAAGCAATCATCGATACGGAAGCACCAAGAACATTAAATCAACTTAGAGGATTACAAGGTTGACTCCAGTCTATCCGGAGATTCATAGCACAACTAGCAGATAAACAAATAGCCTATTCACATCTACTCCACAAGGGAGTCGCATTCAGGTGGGATGACAAGTGTGAACAAGCATTCAAAAAGATCAAGGAATACCTACTTACACCACTTGTGTTAATGCCACTGATCGTAGGGAAACTGTTGATTTTATACATCTCAACAACAACGTCCACCCTTGGTGCCCTTTTAGCCCAACATGATGAAAAGGGAACCGAGCGGGCAATTTACTATATCAATAGAACAATGGTAGGGCATGAGCTCAAATACACATCAATACAAAAGGCTTGCCTGGCACTGGTATTTACAGCCCAAAAATTCAGACACTACATGCTAGCTCATCAAATTAAGCTAATTGCCAAGATAGATCCTCTAAAATATCTATTGTCAAAAGCAATGCTTACAGGAAGAATGGCTAAATGAGTAATGATATTATCTGAACATGACATTGAATATGTTGAGTGAAAGGTGATCAAAGGACAAGTTATTGCGGACCAACTAGCAGAAGCTCCTCTCTACACAGACAACCCACTTGTATCAGAATTTCCAGATGAGTCCCTTTTCAATCTCAGTACAACTGACCACTGGAAACTATACTTTGATGGTTCCCACACGTAGCATGGTTTAGGAGCCAGTGTGTTCTTCATTACCCCACAAGGAGACTATATACCAAGGTCATATAAGTTGGCATTCCCCTGTATGAACAACATTGCAGAATATCAAGCTTTAACCATAGGTCTCAAGATTGCGGCACAGTGGCGAATTATGGCATTAAAAGTCTACGGGGATTCACAGCTTATCATCAACCAAGTCAATGGTGAATATCAAACTAAAGATGATAAGCTCGCACCATACAAAAAGGTAGTAGAAAGCCTCAAGGAATCATTCATCGACATCACCTTTGGGAAAATACCGAGGGAAAACAACAGAGTAGCTGATGCAATGGCAACGATCAGATCCTTGCTAGATATCCCTCGTAATGTCTCAAAACATGAATTCCTTGTAGAACAGCTTCTCATACCAAATTTTGAGGTACTAGAGTCAGAATACGCGTTTGAACTTGTTGGTCCTGGTGATCTTTGGTACCATGACATTTATACCTACTTAAGGTTAGGAATCCTCCCAACTGACATCATCTCGAACCTAAAGCAAACCTTTGTCAAAAGGGCCTTACGATTTATCATCCTAGGAGAGACCCTCTTCCGTAGAAGTATCAATGGAACCCTGCTACATTGTTTAAAACCCGAAGAGGCCATGACTGCTCTAACTGAGGTATACAATGGCACTTGCGGTTCACATTCGAGTGGTATGACCTTGGCTAAGAAGTTGCTAAGAACTGGTACTATTGGCCGACAATGGAAAGAGAGGCACATGACTTTATCAAAAGATGTCTACAATGCCAGCAACACAGAGATCTCATTCATGCACTAGCTCAAGAGTTGCATCACATTGTTACACCTTGGCCCTTTTCACAATGAGGCTCGATCTCATAGGTAAAATTTCACCCACCTCATCCAATGACCATAAGTTCATTATCACCACCACTGAATATTTCACAAAGTGGGTCGAAGCGATTCCCATGACCTACATCACGGGTAAACAGATATCCAAGTTCATCCTGAACTACCTCATTTGCTGATACGGTGTTCCTCAATCTATTATCTCTAATAATGGGACACCCTTCAAAAATTAGGATGTCCGTGATTTGTGTGAAAAATTCAAAATCCAGCACCGCTTTTCCAACCCATACTACCACAAGGCAATGGCCAAGTAGAAGCTACCAATAAGACTATTCTAAAAATCCTCAAGAAAATAGTCAATGACTCTGGCCATGACTAGCATCTGTAGCTAAATCTCGCCTTATGGGCATATCGCACTAGCATCCGCTTGCGACAGGCACCACTCCATTTTCCCTGGTCTACGGATCAGAAGCCATCCTCCCTATTGAGATCAAGCTTCCATCACTGAGAATATCATTGCAAAACCTCATCACAGATGAGGAATACAGGGTCACAAGACTGAATGAGCTGAAGTTATTAGATGAACGGCGCATGGACGCCCTAAACTATCTACAGGTCTACCAGAATCGCCTGAAACAGAGCTACAACAAGAAGATCAGGCAACACACCTTCCAAGTTGGTGACCTTGTGCTAAAAAAAAACCAAAAGAATGTGCCCAATCCATATACAAAAGGAAAGTTTGAGCCCAACTAGTTGGGACCCTTCATCATCACCATAAGCTACAAATCAGGGGCATATCAGTTGTTGACACCAGAAGGCGATCCTCTGTAGGAGCTCATGAATAGCTCTCACCTCAAAAATTTTTATGTCTAAACACTTGCAAGGTATAGAACCAAAAAATACAAAAAAATTAGAAAAAGTCTTGAAAAAATGGTTACCTTGATGAAAACCTAGCAAACAGGCATCTTGGCAACAACAAAAAAATACAAGAATCCAAAAAAAAAAAAAGAGTATTGAAAATTGTAAAGAAAAAAATCATCCTCTAGTGAAAACCACTTCGGTGGTGTTTTGGACAAGTACCTTGGTGAAAACCTAGCAAATAAGCGTCAAGCATAAATAAAGCACTCTCTATCCACCAAGATTTGCATGACTCACTCATCCATGCCATCACAACTCACTCATTCATCCATCCACCTATTCGCTCGCATCCATACCATAGCCTGAGCTACTGTCCATATCATATTCCACCATAGTACTACTTGGCATATTCCTAAGGTCAGTTTGTCCGGCCTTTATCGAAGTAATCTATCGCATCACGCTGGGGGCATGTTCCTGTATCGGCATCAGATCAAATTCATCAAAAATCCAAAACATCCAAATCATCAAAAATCCAAAAACATGTCAAAATATTAGAAAAATCTTCAAAAAAATTCATCATTGAGTCTTGTCAATCTTCCACCTTGTCGAACTACATCGTCTCTGAGCTTGAACGTAGGCAAGGTTGATCTTTGATCATCCCCTGAGACATTTAGGTTAGTCCTTTTGGCGTTCGTCACATTGGCAATCCATTTGCCCATCTATTTTACATTTAGGTCAATCCTTTAGGCATCCATCGCATTGGCAATCCATTTGCCCATCTAGTCTGCATCATAGGTCAGTCCTTAAAGCAGTAAAAGGGGCAATCCATTTGCCCATCTATCTCGTCATCGAGTCGCTCCATCGTCAGCCGAACTACGTGGTCTCTACGTATATAACGTAGGCAAGGCTAATCTATGGATCAGCTCCTGAGACCCCTAGGATAGGTCTTTACGTTAGTCTCTTTGTCATAAATCTTGAAAATACCAAAAACATTGAAAAATGTGGAAATATAAAAAAAAACAGCCTCAAAATATCTCAAAATCCAAAATGGTGCATCCATTTCATCTCGCTTTCACTTGTGATTATCTCACTCATAATAAAACAATCGTCACTTTCACCCTTTGGTGAGTTAGTCAGAAGCAAGTTTAGCAGGTTCCAAAGTGAACGCTTAATCATCAAAGTCTCAAGTCTAAGTCAGTAAACAAGCAAGTTGGTCAACTTGGAATATCAATAGCTTATCACCCAATCAGTCCCATCAAAACCCTGATCACAATATGTCCTAGGATGAAGCTTTCCTGCTGTGGACATAAGCATCAGGTACCCCACAATAGTTAGTCTTGGCTAGCGGTATGAAGAAAATTAGCTTGTTTGTTTGCTTTATCTTGGTCTTTTTGACTTATCTTATTTTGCACTCATTCCAAGGACCTCTTGATGATGCCTAAGCAAAAACAGGTTTAGAGAGAAAGGAATGGGATAATGATCATTATTTTTTTATCTGTTATGCTTGTGGGATACCCTTGTAAAATAACTTAGTCATATATATTTTGTCTGGTTTGTAGAGAGGATGTTTTAGATATATTGTCGACCACATAGGAAAGCTTGCTTTTCTGTGTTTTGGTCCGAGATGTTTAGAATGTCCGAACTACATCCTGAATAAAGTATGTATGTTAAGTGTGAACAAGAATACTCCTATCTGATTGTTGATTCAAATTCCATCACACTAGGTACCATGCCATCCTAGTCCTTTATACCTTGATGCATCATACCTATGTGTGTTATCAAACATAACGCAATTGACCCCTTTGAAAATCCCAATTCCTAGCAATGCAAATTGCCATCACCATTCTAACTAATTCATTAATTCTGCAACTCTTCTATCTTCCTTCCACACTAACATGGTATCATAACAGCAATCCAAACCTCGCCAATGCATACATCCTGCATCCACTAAGATCGTTAGCATTAAAAACACATTGCATCATATCATTATCTTAAGTCATGAAGAATAATATAAATTTGCTATTCCAAGCATCTTAAGAAAAACATTGCATCATTAATACATACATAATAATTTGCATCTATTATCATTTGCATATCATTACACCATCACTAACATACATTACATCCATAAAGCATGAAAAATATACAAAAAGAAATGCATCCATTACATATATTGCATCACATAAGCACAGGAATAGAAACATCTCATAATATCATACATTTGCATATTATACATTTGCATATCATACATGTGCACCATACATATCATAAAGGGTGAATCATCTCATATATCATCAAAAAAATACTATTATGATACAAATCGGATCAAGTGTACATCGAATACATGGTACAATAAGACCAAAATACTGCAGCCCATATAGCAAAAAAAATACAAAAAAACTGTCTGTGATCAAAAGGGGGGCTAGCCCTATTGGCTGCTATCCTCCCCATCATGTCTCTCACTGTGGGCCTTTGTCGGCCACCTCCCTATCTGCTGAGAAAAATTTGGCACTCTGTTTGCTGATGGCACCACCTGTTGGTAGTGCTGCCGATAGTACTCGGCCTCTCTGATGGCCTCTCTGTACTCCCGAATGTCAACTAAATGACCCCAAGATGAGGAAGAGATGCTCTCTAATTGCCTTCGTCGGCCAATCTCTTGATCCCTCTCAGATTGTGCCAGGTCTCTCTCCATTGTAACTGTAGCAACCTGCTGCCGGGCCTCATCTCGCTCAACTGTCAAAACCTGAACTTGGCCCTGCAAATGCTAAATCTATGCCTCTCGTGGATCTGGCTGTGCCGTTGGCTATGTCATTGGTTGTACTATTGGCTACTGCTGTGGGCCTGCCTATGGCTGCCCATCCTATCCTACTGCTGGCTGCACTGGTGGCGCACCTCCCTGACCTTTACCTGTTGACCTGCCTCTAGGCCTGCGATGTGGAAGTACTATCCCAGGAACTGTCAATCTCACTGGTGGACTAAACTATGCCCTATATGCTGGAGTCACCCCTGCATCTACTAGCCCCTGATCGTTTGGCCATAGCTGAGCCACTAACTATCTGAATGAAGAAACTGCCTCCTATGCTGGAATAGGCAGTCCCCATGCTATCTCCTTTTCTGTACGGGCAAAGATGGCTATATACTGAGCATCGGGTATATCCTGCACCTCGCTGAACTTCCTGGCTACCCTGTCAGGAAGGTATCTCTCTATCAAAGTGTGCTCCCGGCCCTGCATGAATCTATCCTGGCGAGCAAAGAAGAGCTGCTCTGCATCATCCATCCATGGGCCTATACCCATCCATGGCCTCCATATAAATACTGTCATCTCATCTATAACCTGTCACCAATGGGCTATACCATTTGTACCCATGTGAGTGAAGTGAATCCTTGCCCCGCCATAGCACCACACCATGGGGTCATCAATGTCTAGAACAATTAGTGTCACAATTGGGCGAAGCACCAAAATCCGCTCCTAGGCCCAAATATGCAAAAGAGTCGATCCAGCCCCAAGAGCCCGACCATCCAAATAGGCCAACTCATGCAAGTCCCGGTACAAGGAGGCCAACAGTACTGGTCCCCAAGCAAAACACACTCGGCAGGAGCACATCTGCTGCCATGCTAGTCCCCAACCTAGATTGAAATATCGGTCGCGCAGATCAGGAGCTACAAGGCCAGAAATAATGGCAGCCATAATTAGGCTATAAGTAGGGACTATACCCCGGTACCTCTCCAAATCTATCTGACCATCGCAGAGCATCAGCTCATCCACACCCATGAAATCGAAGCAGGCATCCCTACCCTCCTCCAAATCATAAATCACTCGCTCTCCATGAATGGGAAGTCGCAGGATGCACCAGACATCCTCGAGAGTAATGGTAGCCTCGCCAGTAGGAAGATGAAAAGATGATGTCTCACTGTGCCAATGCTCGGCCAAGGCATGCATCATACCCAAATGTGCTCGAACAACAGGAACATAAGCAATGAACTATAGACCCAGCATCCCAAGCTACTCCTAAAGGAATATGTGCATATCCTACAATCTCTCAAAAACTGGCCTCCAGTGCTCCCTCGAATGAATAACCTCATGCCTCTTCTATGCAAGGAAAGAAGTCGCGTGAATTTCCCTAAAGAAAATTTACTGTCCATATCACATCTCTCTTTTGAAACAACAAAAGCAACACTATTCTCAAAAGCAGTGCAGTTTGTAATGTTCCAAACTGCGCTGAATAACTGTAGGAACACAGATCTTCATAACTTTCACAAATCTTGATGCGGACCTCTAAAAATTTCGAACAACATACTAGAAATATTTTGCAACAAACCCTTTGAAGTGAACCTTCAGATCTTCAACGTACATAACTTTCCAACCTTCAGACCTTCTCAGCTTCACTAGCTGCGTGCAATATTATTTTTACAATTTTCTCAATATCCTCGACATATACAGCCTTAAGCATCATCAATGCTAATAGTTTTGACATCAATGACAACCACATATCAGCAATGCAACCACAACATCCAACAATCTCCCCCTTTGGCATTGATGGCAACACATGATGTGAAAAATAATACCACCAACCCAACTAGCTCTTCTCCAACAATCTCCCCCTGAGATTGTGCACTCTTTTCCTATTTCCTTCTTCTCCCATATTTTTCACATTGATCTTCTTTCCCCCTTTGTCATCAATGGAAAAGGTACACATGCTTTGATCACATATTTGAATCATCTAACTACTCCCCCCGAGTAGCATCCACCACAACATCAATCCGGAATAAGATATGGCTATGAATTCACAGATTGATGCAAAGACCTGCATCTTAGTTCTGATCAGGAGGGGAAATCCCCCTAATTTTCCTTTGAGATACTCAAAATTATCCTTAGGCAATAGCTTAGTAAATATGTTTGCGATTTTCTCCTTGATAGGTATATACTCCAGTCTAACTTCTTTGTCACTCACTTTATCTTTCAAAAAGTGATATTTGATGGATATATGATTTGTCTTTGAGTGTAACACTGGATTCTTGGAAATATTAATGGCACTTGAATTGTCACAGAATATGGCAAAGGGTTATCCATACTTAATTTTGACATCTCTCAATATTTGCTTCATCCACAATACTTGGGTACAACTATTTGCAGTAGCAATATATTTTGCCTCAACAGTAGATAATGAAACATAATTATTCTTTTTGCTTAGCCAAGATACCAATTTCTTCCCTAAGAAGAATGCTCCGCCATTAGTACTCTTCCTGTCATCCACATTGGTGGAGCTTTTAAATTTTTCCCTTATAGGTTTATTTTATCCTCAGTTTTAATGGTATGGGTCATGGGTTTTCTTTTCGAGCGTTGACTTGTTATTAACGGTGGTCAGTCGCTTAAGTGGTCTTTTATCCCTTTTTGGTTGTAACTTTACCAGCCCCTTTTACCCGTCCTTTCGGTCTTTTGCATCATGACCATATTATATTTCCATAGTGTTGGGCTGATGAATTGTTTTAGATTAACCATTAAATAATCTTTCTGACCTCAAGGGTCTTTTCCCCGTCCACCTAGTTAGTCCCCTTCTTTAAGAATAACTTTTTCGCATGTGCAGATTGCGTGACCGTTGGATGAAGTGATTTTAATCTTAACCATTCCTCGCAGACCTTGCAAGGTTTCTGCTTATGTCATAAATATGGTGTGAGGCATGTGAGATGCTGCCACCTATCATGTTTGATGGTGGGGACCAATTTTGCTCACTGACCGATGATAGATGTTGATGTTGACAGCTATTTTTGTATCGCCGCATCGTGGTCATCCCTTGCTGACCTCACGCAATTAAAACTTTAGTTTCAATAATGTTGTGAGGTGTGCGATTTTTTGACGCATGGACACCAATGCTATACTCTGGATGAGAAAGGTGGGGCTGGTTCCGTGTTGATGTGGTGCCCGGTAGGTGAATTTCCTATCCATTTGGTGACTGGAGAGTGGACGTGGCATTTTCAAACTGTTTTGACTTAATCTGAGCCATTGTCTTGGCCAACATTTCTTTTGATCAACGACTCGTATTCAAAATAAATTGGTGTTGTACTATAGCCATTTTATCACACGCGAGTGAATAGTAATGGTCAAGTTCGAATCTGCCTACATAATCAAATGCTAAAATTTATGAATTGCTATTTTTTTGTTGTATCTCTACATTGAGGAAGAATTTCCTGGTATTGAGTGGAGCAAGCCATTGTTGCGATTTCTCAATTTCACTGCCCTGGATGTTCTACGAATGAAATCGTAAGTAGCACATACACCATTTCTTGTAATTTCAAAAGATTTTATGGTTATTTCTTGAACAATTAGTGATTGTTTCCCATTTTGTTCTTGAAACCAATTTTTTGAATAGATTTTCTTTTAGAGCTCATCTAGATAATTGCTGGGAACTCTAGAATCATGAGTTATTTTTCTGTTTAAGGCTAAAGGAAGAAAATTGTAATTGCTTTCCATCTGAAAATAAGAAACCCTAGTTCAAATTATCATTTGTCTAGTATAAATGGCACCTAAGGACCGAAGTTCTGGTTCTGAAGCCACTACCAGGTCTTTCTCCCAAGACACTATTGATTTTTTAAAGCCCTCTACCAACAAGAATCAGGAGGGAAAGGTTTTGTTCTATGGAACCCTACTTTTAGAAGGGCTAATAGACAAGCAGTGTGCAATTTGAGATGTTGAGTTACCATATACTGGTTGGCAATTGTTCTCCAATTGGTTTTGGAACAAGAATTTATCGGTCCCTTTGTGTAACTCGTGGAGGTTAGACTTGGGTAAGTTGGTGGTGCCTAATGTCTACATGGATGTAGACCTTTTAAAGGATATTGTTGTGAGATATGACCTCGTAACCCAAGTTGTTAGAACTCATGCTGGTGTGCAGATGATTAAAGTAACCAGAGAAGAAATCACGAAGATTTTCAAGTTTTCACAAATGGAGTCAAGATATGGTTCCTGTCAACCTTGATCTCTTCAAATAGGAGTATATAAATACTAAGGGTTTGTTCAGAAAATCCCTTATGATACCTCATTTAGTTATCTTGGGAAGAGGAAAAAATCAGAAGAAGGTAGTGATCGGCAAGAATGAGCCTGAACCTTTTCCTATGGACTATTCTCTAGTTATTTCAAGAAGACTGTGTATGTTTTATGTCAAGTTCTTGGAGTTATTTTAAAGACAACCTTGCGTATTGATATTATGTATATGGTAGTAAATCTCTAGCACCCGAGTTTCAACATGGTGTATAATTTTTCCTCTTACCTAGCAGAGAAAATGCACATAGGTTTGGTGGCTTTAAAGGAGGGGAGAAATCGGGTTGGATTCAAGTGGTTTTCCCTATTAATCCACATGTTTTTGTATAGGGGTCAGGCTATGTTTGAAAGAGATATGGAGTTAAAGAAGAAGGAAGGTAATATTGAAATTCCTGTCCAATATTTGACTAGGATTCTTGACATGCATGATCATAAGTTTGATTATGTAACTTTCCATAATGTCTTTGGATCTAAATTAAGAAAGGCTCTAGTTCGTGACCCCCCAAGGATTCCAAAAGAAATTCATGACTTCTTGAGGCTGATGGAAAGAAGACCTGAATTGAAAATAATGCACAATTGGGGAGACATTATCCCCTATCATAACACAACAGTTTTTAAGGGTTTTTGGCACCAATGTCAATCCAAGGGTTCTACCAAGGGAGGTGCCTCTTAGAATTGGAATCTTGGAGATCATGAGGCAGTTGGAAGGCACTCAATAGCTACACTTGCTAATTGAATAGAAGAAAGGTTCTTTCTTCCTTGAATATACAACATTTTTTGATTTTGTTATGGCAAAGGGTGGATGGAAGGAGTTACATATATTACTTGTGCCTTATAGGCTAAGGAATGTGCGTCCCAGGAATCATGATCCTGAGGGTTTTATCTCTCAAATGAAGGCAAAGCATCAGACAAGAACCTTTTTCCACAACTTCTACTTTCCTGAGGACATCATCAGGAATATTTTTGATTTGGAATTACAAAAGTTGAGAAAGGCAATGTAAATTTCCTATTCTAAAATGGTAAAAAGTAAGCAGGAGAGAATACCCGGTTTCAATCCCATACCTAATGCTAAAGATGAGTTTAGCAAGGAAATGTATGCCATTAATAATTTTGAGAGTTTGGTTGGGGTTTTGAAAGATGAAAGGGTTGTGGAAGAAAGGGGAAAATCATAAACAATTGAGGAGTACCCTGAAGTAAGGTTAGACGAGAGGCCTACTTATCAGCCCCAAAAGAAGATAAAGGTCTTTTCTAGAAGAAGGGGAAGTAGGGTTGAAGATGCTACTAAAAATATTGCACCATATTCTTCAGGGCAGTCAGTGCCAAATATTGTTGATTTGGATTCTCCTATGAGTTTTTCAGAGAAGGCTTGCCCACCATCACCAAATAGGCAAAAGGTTGAAAGAGTAAATATGGTTGATTGTGATGGTGATGAGGATGATGGCATTATTGTGACTCTAGATGAAATGCATCCTGAGATGCCATTGGATCCAGTTGACACTGCAACAAGTTCAGGTGTAGTTACTTTGAGGTTAGAAAAAGATGAAATCAAAGGAATAACAAGCAATGATGACTTGAGAATAGAAGCCTGCAGAGATTTCATGATGGATGACTCTTTTATTCAAACTAGTGCCTTTAAAGATTTTGTGTGGAGATCACATACTGCATTATATGTTGAGAAGGTGGCACATGAGAGAAGTCTACATCCAAAACTCCCAAAGAAAATAATTCAATCTAAGGTCAGAGAACAAATGAGAGACAAATTCAGAGAAATAACACTAGAGTAGGGTCGAACATTGGTTCAAAAAAGTGGAGTATTGCTACTTCCTGAATGGGATATCGTTGATGCTATGGTGTTTGACACAATAAGAAGGCCTAATAAGCCACTTCTTGCTACTAAAGAGGAGGCTACATTGGCACTCAAAGTATCAGCCTTTAGTGAGGAATGGGATGCTTTGGCAATCTGGTCTCTATCCACTGGCTCTAAAAAACCAATTGTTGCAGAACCATCTGACTTCAGTGGTCACTTGGTTGTGAGGAGAGTTGCTGACACCCCAACATTGGAAGCTACTGATATGGTTGTGAATGTTGCCAAATTCACTAGAGCAACTATTAAAGATTTGACTAAGGACCGGGATACTCTGAGAGGCCAATATAATGACATTATTATTGAATATAATAAGAGTCAACAAAAGGTAGCAGGTTTAGAAACTGAATTGGCTTTATTGAAGCAACAAATGGATACCATGAGGTCTCAAAATCAAGTTAGTTCTATCCACACTATTTCCGACCCACCAGTAGAGCAGTCTCAACCTCCTGCATAAGCACAGTCTTTAGATATTGTTCCATATAATATGGGACAAGTGCCTATTGCAATTGAGAGGGCTACTAGCCCCGAAGGGGGACTCTCTAGGGAGAAACTGATTCATCAGGTTGAATAGTATAAGGATATGGTAAAGCAAATCCGGGATGTAGTAGGGAGAAGCAATTCAGTGATAGTGGACACTGTTTTGAAACATTTAAACAAAAGGGTCTAGAGTAAGCTAAACAGTGTTCATGCAAATTAAGTCCTAATGTTGCAAGCACTAAAAATGTTTCCAAGGGATAAAGAATTGGCCATCCCATTGCTGAAAAAATAGAGCCCTAGAATGGAGAAGTTGAAATTCATGGAAGTAGGGGCAAAACAACATGGGGATAAATATCCTACTATTATAGCAACATATCAATTGGTCAAAGGAATTGTTGAGCAGAAGTTTCAGGGATTTTTCGCCCCTATGGAGTTCAAGATTAAATTGTTAAAAGATGTATATGATGGAAAGGACTTGACCCCATTGCCACATATTTTGCACTGTCAAGATGAAGTCAAACCCCTGCAGGTTTCGAAGGATCAGATGAACAATATAATGATGTCTCAAACACATGAGATATGCAAAAAATGTTGATATCTACATGCTAGAGAATACATTGGAAAAGTTGTCTTTTATTATTAGTTTCAGAAATTTGATAAAAAGGCCACATCGATAATGGTGAAGTATTCTCCCTATCGAAACAAGGTTGATCAGGTTGTGGCTTTCCAGTGGTCTTCCGAGGAGGAGTTTGAATTATGGAAAAAGGTGTTCACTGATGAACTGGAATTATGAATGTTATAGTCAAGAATTGCAACTTGGTCATGTATAATACAGGTCTGGCCTTAGATATTTTATTTTAAAATTGCATTCTCCTTTTGATTTCAAGTATAGGGTGTTGAGTTGGAGTTAGTACTATAACGGTTAAGCATGACTTCGATGTAATGGGAGCGGCCTTTGGAGTGATGTTTTCTTTCCTTTGTATCAACTAATGATGATTCTTGTCTTATGCTCTCCACTCACATAATAGAATTATAACTGAATTAAGAGTTAGTGGTCCAATTACAAATGGACGTGTACTCTCCGGCCTAAAGCTTGTTGGCTCCCTTATTTTATAAAAGGGAATTTTGGGCTAAGAGAGAGGTCTATTGAAATATCTATAATATGAGAAGTAAGATTCTAGTGATACAGAGAGAATGAATTGTAAGTCCAGGTTTTAAAATTTTTGAGTTAATTTGGAGAACTTAGTTAATCATGGGGTTCTTGAGCATATTTGCATCAAGCTCATGAATATTTAGAGTTTATTTTCTCTCCTATTGTGTTATGTTGGATTATTAATGAAATATTGATCCAAGATGATTTTCTTCAATCTTCATTTGTTCTTTATTATGAATTATGTTTAACTATAGCTCCGGTTCAAAGGATTGGTTAAATTCTTCAGTTAACCAGTAAGTTCATGCAATATAACAAATAGGATTCATAAAGAAGTATTAAAATCAGGTATAGATGTATGGATTGTAATGCAATTCATAATAGATCATGAGTGTTCAAAATGAAATTTTCCCTATAGTTTAGTTTTCTCTTTTGACTCCGTGCATTGGGATATAGCACTGGAATTCTGATCATGTTTTATTCTCGCATGTTTTGTGTTATGGCCTCAGGATATTTTACTCAAAAAATTTCCTATCAATTTACTTTAAGTTGAGTTTGTGATTCTCTGTTAATTGGACCCGAGCTTTTTCAAGGAATAGCCAATTTCTTGAAGGATTTCATCCTTTAATAATAAATTGGGAATCTATCTATTGCTTACCTATGTGCAAATGAATTGTTTATATGTTGTATGTTAAGAGAACATTTTAAGGGAATACCCTCCTAGATTTTACAGAGTCCAAAGTGTAGGAGAATTAGCTGTATTTCTATTCTCATTAAGTTGGCCATACTTTTCCTAGACTTTTATTATTGAATGTGGCAAGTTCATAGGAGCTTCTAGGAAATACGTGTGGGTTGGAGTAAAAAATGCCAACACACATCTCCTGCCCAATCAACATCAGTGAAAGAAATTAGGATAAGATCATCATCCCTAGGATACCAAAGACCAAGATCAAATGTCCCTTTCAGGTATCTGAAAATTCTTTTAACAACAGTCACATGAAACTCTTTAGGATTAGCTTGAAATCTAGCAACCATGCATACAACATTCATTATATCTAGCCTGGTCTAAGTCAAATAGAGTAATCCACCAATCATAGACATGTATCTTGTCTGATTTTCTTTAGGAGAATCATCATTCTATGTAATTTTGCATCCAATTATCATAGGTGTACCAACTGGCTTTGAATCTTCCATGCCAAACTTTTTCAGTAGCTCTTTCACATACTTAGACTGAGATATGAAAATTCCATCATCCAACTGAGTGATTTGCAATCCTAAAAAGAATTTCAGCTCTCCTATCATTGACATTTCAAACTCATTTTTCATTTCATCAGCAAACTTCATACACAAATCATCATCACCCTCAAAAATAATGTCATCAACAAAGACTTCAATGATCAATTCTTTATTCTGATCCAACTTGAAATATAGATTGTTGTCAGCAATACCTTTATTGAATCCAAGCTTCAATAAATATTTATCTAGTCTAGCATAGCAAGCTCTAGGAGCTTGCTTAAGTCCATATAGAGCTTTCTTCAATCGACATACCATGTCTTTTTCATCAGTCAATTGAAATCCATCTGGTTGTTCAATATAGACTTCTTCTAGATCACCATTTAGAAATGTTGACTTTACATCCATCTAATAGACTTTGTAATTCTTGAAAGTAGCATAAGCAAGAAGTAATCTTACAGCTTCAATTCTAGCAATAGGGGAAAAAGTTTCATCAAAATCAATACCTTCCATCTGTGAGTACCCTTTGCAAATTAGTCTTGCTTTTTTTATGACCACTTCACCTTGCTCATTCAGCTTATTTCGAAACACCCACTTGGTTCCAATCAAATTTTTGTTCTAAGGTCTAGGAACAAGATCCAATGTACCATTTTTCTTTATCTTATTTAGTTCTTCTTTCATAGCTTCCATCCAATGTTCATCTTTGCATGCTTCATTGATATTGGTAGGCTCAACTTTAAAAATTAGACAATACTCTTCCAAAATTCTTCTTCTAGTTTGCACACCTTTGCTCTTATCTCCTATGATCTGATTGTCAAAGTGATTTCACCTTACATATTTGGGAGTTTTAGGATTTTCTGACTTCTTTTTCTTGTGTTCTTTCTTCTACACTTCTACTTGTCTATGCCTCCTGATTCTCTTGGGTCACCGAAACAATCTAAAGTTTATTTTGTGTCTAAACATTATTTCCATTGTTAATATTATCATGTTGATCATCTGAGTCATATCCACTACATCTGGATGGTCTAACAATATCTTCATCAACTTTGACATTTTCACTTTCAACCATTTTCTTTAACCTCTTATTAAAGCACCGGTAAGCTTTACTTTTAGTAGAGTAACCCAAAAATATTCCTTCATCACTTCTAGCATCAAACTTGCCTATATCATCATCTATCTTGATGTAACATTTGCTTCCAATTTTTTTGAAATACTTGATAGTAGGCTTATAACCAAACCATAGCTCAAAAGGTGTCTTACTAAAATTACTGTTGACATACACCCTATTAATGGTATACACAACAATACTTACAACTTCTCTCCAGTAGAAATGAGAAACATTTTCTTCCAGCATCATGGTTCTAGCAGTGTCTAGAACGATTCTATTCTTTCTTTCAACAAATCCATTTTGTTGAGGGGTCCAGGGAGCAGATAACTGTCTTTGGATTCCATGCTCTTCACAGAAATAATTAAATTCTTGGGATGTGAATTCACCACCTCTATTTGACCTTAGACATTTTATTTTCTGACCTATCTCATTCTCTACCATAGCTTTGAAACTTTTGAACTTTTCTAATGCTTCATGTTTTTCTCTTAAGAAAGCAACCCATATCATTCTAGAATAGTCATCAATGAGCAACATAAAATACCTTTCACCTTGTAGACTTTTGATTCTGGATGGATCACATAGATCAGTATGTATCAAATCCAGTACTCCATTAGAGCTATATTGTTTTCTCTAAAAAGAATTTCTTGTCTGCTTTCCCATTTGACATTCCTTGCACATAGTGTTAGTAGGCTTCACTAACTTAGGAAGATATTTGACTACTTGAGTAGTGCTTATCTTGACAATCTTATCAAAGTTCACATGACACAACCTCATATGCCATAACCAACTTACATCAATTTGAGCAATTAAATAAATTTCACTAGCAACACTCAAATGAAAGATATTACCTTTTTTCTTTGTACCTGAAGCAATCATATTTCAAGAACTTCCCCTTATTTTGCACTTACCATCCTTGAATTGTAGATTCTAACCCTTGTCTACCATCTATCCAACACTTAACAAGCTATGCTTTAAGCCTTCTACATAAAGAACATCATCAGTATTGTGTTTACCACCAAAATAAATAGTGCCTTTGCCATGAATCACACCAAAAGTGTTGTCTCCAAATATTACAACACCACCATCATAGTCTTCCAAGCTTACAAACTTGTTTTTGTCACTAGTCATATAATGTGAGCATCCACTGTCAATTACCCACTCATCCTTTTCTTTAATTTTTTCTACAAGAGCTTTCTCAACATTTACATTAGTAGATTCAGTGGACACCTAACCATTTTCTTTGATAGCAATAAATACCCATTCATCTTCATTTCTAGTTTCTTTATCATATTCTTCATCAGTTACACCTTCTTCAGCATAATATCACTTCCTTTGAAATCTAGACTTCTCAGGTTTGTACTTAGAAACTCTTTTAGGACATCTAGATGCAAAATGACCTATTTTACTGTAGGAAAAACATTTAATAGGTAAATTTTCTTTGTACTTACCATGACATCTGGCTTCTCTTTTCACAATCAATTCTTCTTCTAGTTATCTTTCTTCATCTTCAATCTTTTTCATCTCATCTTCATATTTGAATTTCCTTTTGGAACTCTCATCCAGATTGTATCTCTGTTGGCTTTTTCCAAATACTATAGCTTTGAATGCATATTCAATCTTAGGAGGAGATTCACCAAATTCACTTAACTCAAAGACAACAAATTTTCCAATCAACATGTCTCTTGTAATATTTGTCACTGTCCTAAGTTCATCAATAGCATGAACTCTTGTTTTTTAGGAGGGAGACACCAATCTAAGTATCTTAGCCACAATTTATTCTTCATCCAAGGTTCCACCAACACATCTAATGCTCAATACACCAGTTCATTTATCTTTTGAGAGAAAAAGAGGATGTTCTCATCTTCACTCATCTTCATGTCTTCCCACTTGCCTTTTAAATTTGTAGATTAGCACTTTTCACTAGTGCATCTCCTTCACACAATGTTTCCAGCTTTATCCAGATCTGGTATGCAATCTTCAATCCTAACACATTTTTCATCTTTGAATCTGTCAAATCACTCAACAAAGCTTCAATAGCCCTGGTATTAGCTTCTTCTTGCTTGATCTCAACTTCAGAGGACAGACCATTTAGAGGAATAGTATATGCACTTTGTGTAATCTTCTAGAAGGGTTCTCCAATGCACTTCAAATGACACTCCATTATGACTTTCCATAGAGTAGTTTGAACCATCGAATCTAGGAATATCCTTCTTGCATGATGCCATCTCAGATCACCTCAAGCTATTAGGCTTCTTTAGAGGAACTAGCTCTGATACCAATTGTTGGAAAAATAAGGATAGACAACTAAGAGGAGGGGTGAATCAGTTGTTACCAAAATCAAACTTATTCAACATTAAGCAACCTTAAATATTAGATCTAATAATTAACAGTGCAAGCATAAATCAATGACACATCAGAGACACATGAACACCAATATTTTATACATGGAAACCCTATTAGGGGAAAAACCATGGTGGTTGTTATTCCACAAGATTATACCCTGTTAGAAGTATAATGAAGAATAAAAAGGGAATGCACTTGCATTCAGGCACACTGCCTAGAGAACATTGCTCAGAGGAAGGCTCACTACCTTACATACAATAATAAGATTAAATCCGTCTGATGAAGTTGAAATGAGAAAATAGCTTCTACAAAAGCCTGATTATAGTTCTGATTAGGCACAAATAAACTTCTACACACTCTTCCACACTCTGCACAAAATTCTTCACACTCTACTCTGGTCTTGAATAGTTTGACCTTTATTTGCACATGTGCATCTCTTGCACACACTGAGCATTGCCTCTAAATGAGGAAAACAAATACTTATATATATCCTCTACATAGATTTACATCCACTATTCAATCGGCCTCAAATAAAGAATGAATTACAACTGTCGGCCTCAAAGCATGAATAAATTTTAATGCGCACCAACACAAGTCGGTCACAACATAGTGAGGACCCAAACAGACACCTTAGAACATGCCAAAAAATAAAAGATTAACCTTCATGGATCTGCAACACACTACTACCATCATGTCGGCCAAGAACATGAAAACTCGAGCACACATCGGAAAAATCTCCGATCACAAACACTCCGATGAATGCAGACGTACAACAAGGATATAGTACAATCTAGACTCATCCATGAACATCATAGGTACATGTGCAACACATGAAATTACCATGATTTCATCCTCTTCATCCAAGAATGCCATCTATAGAAACTGAATAATTGTAGGAACACATATCTTCATAACTTCCACTAATCTTGATGCAAACCTTTGAAACTTTAAGACAACATACTAGAAAGATTCGGCAACAAACCCTTTGAAGCACACCTTTAGATCTTGAATGTAAAAAAAAATTTCAACCTTCAGACCTTCTCAGCTTCACTGGCTACCTGCAATATTATTTTTACAATTTTCTCAATATCCTCGACATATACAACCTTAAGCATCATCAATGCTAATAGTGTTGACATCAATGAAAACCACATCTCAACAATGCAACCACAACATCCAATAGATGGAGGCAGGGAATTTGATGTGTAGGATGTGATGATACCTTGATGCTGGAGATCCTTGGTGGCTATTGTGCAACAACATATGTAGATTCGGGTGCCTTCACAACAACAACAGGCACAGATTACTACCTTATAGGCACAATTGGCTCAGGCTCAGGGGAAAATTACCACTTTACAGGGACAAATACAAAAATTGCAGGGTCATCTAGCTCAAGCCTAGACACAGTTGTAGGCACAGGGATAGGAACATGCCCAAATTGCCACTTTGAAGATAGAGAGGGATGCAGCCAGACGGTAGGGAGAGTAGGTAGTGTCTATAGCCTATAGGCTCTAGAGAGCGGTCCAGGGAGCTAGAACAAGAGATATTGTTAGAGAGCTTTGTGAGTCTGCCAATGAGGCAGAGTATTATAGAGGCAAATACTATGAGGTAGTGTCCGCAGAGCATCAAGTTAGCTGTGCTTGGTCACGATCTAGTCAGACATAATCCAAGACCACTAGTAGGGGTGTTACTCAGCCACTTCTAGGGGGTCCACTAGGCGGTGCTCCAAGGGTAGGTCCATAAGGTGTAGGGGGTTTAGCCGGAGGATCAAAGAGACCCATGGCATCTGGGGGAAATACTTCAGGACCCTATAGTCACTCTTGATTTGAATTGTTGAGACAGTGTATAAATTGATTCAATGACATTGTGAGATTATGGTATACTTCCCCATTTTTGACGATGCATCTCTTTATGTTATTAGACATAATTGTACACTTTCCATTGAGATTTATGTGATATGCAACTGTGGTTTATGATCTTCATGTTGTTTATATGATTATGTGATGGATGTTTATGATGGATGCATTTTATTTTCTATGCTATGTGATGCTTTATATGCTTATGTGATAATGATGTGTAAATGCAATGATGATTCTATATATTTATGTCATGCTATGTTTTATGTATGGATGCATTAATGAGATGATGATGTATGATTCTATGTGTTGATGGATGTATGAGATGTATGATACTTTTATTTATGAGATGAATGTAGTCATGCAAATGATATGGTATGCACTATATTTTTGTATTTTTCACATGTATATATCGATTATATGGATGTGAGATGATTTATTACATGGAATGTAAATATGTGATTCTATATGTGTGCATGAATGATTTATGATTTCAATGCATGAGAAATGAATGGATTGATTTTGGATATACAAATGTATGGATATATAAAAATGCCAATGTATTATATGATAATGCAAATGTATGAATATATGAGAATGTGAATGTATGTGAATGGATTACGATGATGCATGGATTATAATATCATTATGGATGATGCTCTATTTTTGTGAATTTTTTATGTAATCATACAAGTAAATGTATGGGTAGATGTATGATATGTGAATGGATTATGAAAATTCTTATGCATTTTTCGTGTATCTATGCAATGTAATGTAAATGTATGCTAGATGCGTATGTATGATAGATGATGATGTTTTTTTAATGAAACTACTATGATGGATATATGAATGTATGATAATACCCTTATAATGATATGATATGGAAATGCAAATGCAAATGAAATGATTACTTTTGTTATGTCAAGTGTACTCACTATTTTAATGAGAGATAACATCATGTTTGAGAGTTGTCAGCCTTGGAAAAATATATAATGCAAATGCAGATCTAATATGAATGCAATCCTATCCTAGCCATGCAAACCTCACTATGCAATGTTGTCATCTAATTCATTGTGCTTGGTATCATCATTGAGCATTTAAAAACATTGAAAGTTAATACAAACATCGATGGTATAAGACCATGATGACCTAAGTAAAACTTCCATACAACTTCCATTGAGTTTTGATATTGCAAGATAACACAAGCATCTAGGTATAATTGGACCAATATAACCTGAGCATTACTTGCGTAAGTAGACAAGAGTTAATCATTTTCCCATGCAAATTTAGAATGTCATCAATGATACTATGTAGAGAATGTCCCGCAAAAATTTGCATAGTAGTAATGATTGACTCACAAACAATGGACAAAAAAAAATATCATTCTTGATCACAGTGCCTCTATTTCGCGACATCATCGAGGTACTCCAGAGAAATGATAACAACAATCAAGATATAACAATTGAACATTTGTGTTAAAGTGATCCAACCATGATTCAAAAGATGATCATCCAGTGAGATTCGATTTGCTTGTCTTGATGTTGATTGGGATGGTTGATTGTTTGAGTGATTGTGATGTTCGATGTGTAGTTTGATGGTTAGAGTGATTGTTGTTTTTGCTGAGTTTGCCTTGTTGTTGTTTGTCTGTTGATTTAAGCTCAACGTATTTTTCCCTAGGGAAAATCAAGATTTTTCCCCCAGTGAGAAACAAACCAGATTATTATGGATATGCAAAATGATAACCAAGCCAAGGTGGGACACAACCGCCACCGCCAGATATGGACATGAAGCTCATTTTATGATGGGAACATATGCGCAATGATAGTAAAAGTGGATGGTCAACACACGTTCCAATAGATGGAGAAGCCGACTCATCACAAATAGCACCTGTTTGCCATGTTTTCACCATTTGTTTTTATTTTAGTTTTTCAGATTTTATGATTTTTTTATTGTTACCAAGACACCTGTTTGCCAGGTTTTCACCAAGGTATCGATTTTTTTTATTTTTTCACTTTTTTTGTATTTTCTTTTCTTTTTTATTTTTTTTATTTTTTTCAAGACATTTTCTGATTTTTATGGATTTTTTAGGACTTTTTCTGATTTTTATGGATTTTTTCAAGACTTTTTCTGATTTTTATGGATTTTTTCAAGAATTTTAAGCATGCACTAAATGCATTATGAGTAGAACCTCTTCAAATGAATTTTTTTCATCGGTTCTTCAAATAGACCCCCTTCTGGTGTAGACAGCTGATATGCCCCCGATCCAAAGACTGATACAATAACAAAATGGCCTAACCAATTTGGCTCAAATTTTCTTTTCTTTTCTCAATCCTGCTAATTACGAGGATTTTCCTTCAGTACTAGATCACCTATCTAAAATTTCCTTGGTTTAACCTTGTGATTGTAGCTCCTAGATATTCTATGCTGATATGCGTTCAGGTGATCCACTGCAAGTTGATGACATTCATCGAACAGTTCCAACTCTTATAGTCTAGACACTCGGTAGTCTTCATCAGAAATGATACCTTTCAAGGACACTCAAAGTGATGGTAATTCAACCTCAATAGGCAAGACGACTTCAAATCCATATACGAGGGCATATGGGGTGGCTCTTGTGGGCATGTAGATGCTTGTATGATAGGCCCATAAAATAGGGTTCAACTGGATATACCAATCACATCCAGCATCATTGAAATTTTTCTTTAGAATCTTCAGGATAGTTTTGTTTGAGGCCTTTGTCTGACCATTTCCTTGAGGGTAATATGGTGTAGAAAATCGATGTTGGATATTGAACCTTTCATGGAGTTCTTATACATCCTAATTCTTGAAAGGAATGCCATTGTCAGTGACAATGGACTGAGGGATACCATACCTACAGATGATGTAGTTTAGGATGAATGATGAGATCTGCTTTCCTGTGATGGTAGTTAAAGGCACGACCTCGACCCACTTGGTAAAGTACTCTATGGTTGTAATGATGAACTTGTGTCCATTGGATGATGGTGGGTGAATTTTACCTACAAGATCCAATACCCACTAACAAAATGACCATGTCGATGTGAAGGGATGCAACTCTTGTGCTGGTGCATGGATAAAATTACCATGGATTTGAAATTTCTGACATTTTTTGACAAATTGGAAGGACTCTCTCTCCATATTTGGTCAATAGTACCCCAAACGGATGAGTTTATTAGTGAGGATTAGACCACTTGAATGAGTGCCACAAATACCTTCATGGACTTCTTGTAAATTCATTTCAGACTCATTGCATTCTAGACATCATAAGAGAGCTCCATCAAGACCTCTTCGGTGGAGTACATCTGCGATAAAGGTATGGCGAGTAGCTTGCCGATTGAAGTTTCATTTTTGGTTTCGTGAGAGATCAGGAGGAAGGGTATTATCATTTAGGTAGGTGTAGATCTTCCCATAGATCAAGGTATCAACATCAATTAGGTGGCATATGGGTTGGGACTCAGGATCGTCATAGCAAAGAAGCAATGGTAGCCATAGCATCAACAACTTTGTTGTCAATCCTTGGAATTTGATCAAATTTAATGTCAATAAAATATTTCTTGAATTCATCAATCATTCTTTTATAAGGAATCAGTTTTTCATCCTTTGTTTGGTAATAATCATCAACTTGATTAATGACTAGTTGAGAATCCTTGTAGACTTGCAGCTCTATGATTTTCCATTCTACAACTATCTTGATGTCGATGATGAGTGCTTCAAATTTTGACATTTTTTTGGTGCAGGGAAACATCAGTCGGTATGATTTCAAAATAGTATGCCCTTGAGAAGTGATGAATAGAATTCCTGCTCCCGATCCATTTTGAGTATATGAGCCATCAAAATACAATACCCACTACTTTATTGTTATAATTAGGACATCAACATTTGTCAATTCAACGTGTAGGGGATGATCATCATGAATCGGTGCCTCAACTAGTTGGTCAGTGATGGCTTGCCCTTAGATTTCTTTTTTTTCGATCATAAATGACTTGTAGCAAAGAAGCAATGATAGCCATAGCATCGGAAACTTTGTTTTCAATCCTTGGAATTTGATCAAATTTAATGTCAATAAAATATTTCTTGAAGTCATCAATCATTCTTTTATAGGGCATCAATTTTTCATCCTTTGTTTGGTAATCATCGTCGACTTGATTAATCACTAGTTGAGAATCCTTGTAGACTTGCAACTCTATGATTTTCCATTCTACAACTATCTTGATGTTGATGATGAGTGCTTCATATTTTTCCATGTTTTTGGTGCAGGGAAACATCAGTTAGTATGATTTCAAAATAGTATGCTCTTAAGAAATGATGAATAGAATTCCCGCTACCGATCCATGTTGAGTATATGAGCCATCAAAATACAATACCCACTGCTTTGTTGTTACAGTTAGGACATCCCCATTTGTAAATTCAACGTGTAGGGGATGATCATCATAAGTCAGTGCCTCAGCTAGTTGGTTAGTGATGGCTTACCCTTTATTTCTTTTTTGTCAACATATTAGATGTCAAACTCACTAAGTATCATTACCCACTTGGCTAATCTTCCCATCAGGTTTGCTTTGCTAAGGAGATATTTCACCGGATCTATCTTGGCTATGAGTTTGATTGTATGAGTCAACATATAGTTTCACAATTGTTGTGTAGAGAACACTACTTCTAGAGAAGATTTCTTAATGGATGTATAGTTGATTTCATAACCATTTAAAGTTCTATTGATATAGTAGATCACTCTCTTTTTTCCTGTTAAATCTTCTTGTGCTAACAAAGCTTCCAATGATCGATCAGTTGTGGCTATGTACAGTAAGAGAGGCTTTCCTTCTATTGGTGGAGCTAGGATGGGTGGACTCATTAGGTATTTCTTTAGTTGATTGAAAGTTTCCTCACATTTCTCATCCCATCGAAAGGAAACATTTTTGTAAAGAAAATGGGTAAGAGGATGGGTCTTATCAGCCAGTTCTGATATGAATCTTTTGATTGATTGAAATCTGCCTTGAAGGGACCTTAACTGACTGATATTCTTCGGAGGCAGAATTTCCATGATAGCTTTCACTTTTGCAAGTTCCACCTCGATGCCTTTTTCTGACACTATGTATCCCAATAGCTTTGTCGATGTCACCCCAAACGCACATTTCTTTGGATTCAGGCGGATGTTGAAATTCTCTAGTCGAGTGAAGATTTTGTCTAGTATCTCCAAGTGTCCTCTAGTGAAATATTTGGCCAAAAAATCATCCACATAATCTTCCATAAAGGTATGCATCATTTCGTGAAAGATGGTTGTCATGGCTCTCTGATATGTGGCTCCTATGTTCTTTAATCTGAAGGGCATGATGTTCCAGTAGAAGGTGCCCCACGGGCAGGTGAAAGTCATTTCATCCTGGTCTTCAAGTGCTATCTTGATTTGATTGTAGCTAGAAAATCCATCCATGAGTGATAGCATGCCATGACCTGCTATTAAGTCTACGATGATATCAATGTTTGGCAAGGGAAAATCATCTTTCAAACAAGCTTTATTAAGGTCTCCAAAGTCTGTACAAATTTGTATGCTACCATCAGGATTTGAAATAGGTACAATGTTGGATATCCACTCAACATAATCAATGGGTCTAATGAATCCTACATCCAATAATTTCTTTAGTTCTTCCTTCAGAAATAAGGCAATGTGGGGATGCATTTTTATCAACTTTTGCTTGATTGGTTTGACTCATGGAGGGAGGGATAAGTGGTGCATGATGAGATCCAAGTCTATCCTTGGAATATCTGCATATGACCAACCAAAGTTGATTTTCTTCTCCTCAAAGAACTTGATAAAGTTAGGCTTCTCTTGTTCTTTAAAGGATTATGCTAGATGGAGAGTTTTCATTTTTTTTGCATTATCGATATTGATGGACTGTGTTGGCTCGATTAAAAATTTGGATCTTTCTTGGAAGTGCTCTAGGAGAGTGTCAAATTTTTGATCCTTCGGTGCCTCGAAGAGGTTTTCATCATCAGATGTGCTCTTTATTTTTATTCTTTCTTGATCTGATATTGCCATGGAATGGTTTTCACCATAAGATCCTTCTTTTGTTTTACTTATTTTGCAACTAGGAAATTTGACACTCCCCTATCTGGAAGCTCCATTCTGAGATTCACTGGTGGAACAATTTTTAGGATTAATGATGTAGAGGAAGTTGACAATGGCCTCATTGTTTGAAAAGGTGGGGATATTGATAGGCTCAGTTTGTTCCCAATCTATGAGTTCAAGATGTACCAATGGTAGGTGTTGACGCAATATTTTGCATGTAGCAGCAGCCTTATGGGAAATTTAACTATTGGGGGACATTATGGGCTAGCTAAATAACCTTCGGGATTTTATCGAAACCGACTCTTCGCTTAATGTGTGAATTAAAAGATAAGGGAGATTGCAACAATGTAAAATTTACACTACAGGTGATGCGCCAAATCTTTAGACAACTTTATCAGGGCACAGTGCATAATGCAAAGGCCCGAATCACTAAATTGCTATTATTTAAGATAATTTTTTGAAAAGCACTTGTCATGCAAAAATACCCTCTAATTTGTATAATGTAATCAAGCATAACTTTGTATTAACATAGAAGAGTAGTAGAAACATGATCTTTATTCATTCCAGCTATAAGAGGTTACAAAAACTAAAAAACAAGCATTCATACAAAATGAAGATAACAGGACAGGTCAATAGTTCCAACAAACGCTTGAAAATAGAAAGGCCGAATTTATTTGGCACAGTCCGAAGTCTTTGAATTAAAAGCAACTATTACACGAGGCTTACTTCCCAGTGCTTGAGAGTTTTTTATAAACTTAATCAACAACCTAATAAAAGAAAACCAGGCCCCATATATTGGCCATCCCACCGCCTGAAAACGCATCATGAAAGAGCAGACCATGCGCGGCGATCCTCGGCCTAGATTATCTCGAGCCGCCATAGTAAACATCCATCGATCAGCAACACGCCAGCGAGGCCATGATATGAAACAGAAAACCATGTAGCAACAGGAGAGGACACGCAGTAGCGGGAAGCACAAAAGATCCATCGACATTTCCAAGGTAACCGACGTAGGAACAGAAATGCCACGTGTCACCTAGACGAAGCTTGGTAGAAAGTAGCAAGAACACCCAGCAGAAAACCATGAGAGAGATCCATGTGGAGAGCTCTGAGAAAAAGAAAAGAACGAGGCGAGCTCAACTCAGAAAAGCAGCCAGTGCGAGCCACACGGCTTGCAGACGGAGATTGCTGAAAAGTGAAGCGAAGTCAAAGCAAAAAGCCTCGAGAGGCAGCCACGTGGCAAGCTCCGAGGACAGTGAGCATACAAAACTAAGGCGTAGCTGCAAAAGAAAAGAAAACTATCAAGGCTTAGGCAGTTTTTGTTGAACAATTTGGTGACTCATAGGGGCTTTTCACTCGTGGAAAGGAGAACCCTAGAAACCTTTAACTCAACAACACAATGCTCACAACCTCGAGATGGCAGCTTGCAGATTGGTCCATACCTCGTCTGTTGGTGTAGAGAGAGTTCGCAGATGCTCATGAGCCCACAATGAAAGGCGAAGGGAGGCCTCTCTGAGTCAAACGGGAAAACTTTGCCCACATGTCACTGGTGACTTGGTTTAATCGAGCTCTGTAATCTGCTACCTACTAAATAGCCTCATGCATGGAGATGAGGCTACTTGCACCCAAAGATGTCGTCGTTCGGTGGTTGATGCCCACACTACTCAATGCTTCATCCGAAGCGGTATACAACTTACCCAATAATATTCTAGCCTCGGGAACCTTGTCAGAAGTTAACTCCTAAACCTGTTGTATCGATTCACTCACCATTCCATAGAGGCTAGCCGCTTGTGCCATAAAATTTAAAGTGTGCTGCAGGGTAAGGCACAAAGCCTTCACCTTGTCCCAGTATGATGCGTGTAGCTCTTTGGCAATTTTCAAGGAGCTCATCTGAGGCACAAGGGGTTGGGTTCTTAGGGAAGCCAATTCCGCCTCTTTGCTGCATAAACCTTCCACTGCTTCTGCCAAGCTTTTATCCAATGCGGACATCTGCTCCTTCAGGGTAAAAACCTTCTTTTCTCTTTCTGCCAGGGCCAATTCGGCCTACTTAGTCTTTTGGACCTCCAACTCCAAGTTGGTACTCATTTCAGCAATTTCGGCAGTGGTGTTCTGTCAGAGCTCTCTCATGCCCTCAGTTAGCAGGTTAGACTTAGCTTGGAGTTCTTTTTCTTTTGCTTGGAGCTTCTCCTCATTTTCTCAGAGTAGCTCAAATTGCTTCTCAAGAGTCGAAATGACCTCCTCGCCCAAATTCTACAACTCTTTGATTTTATTTTCGAAGGTACCCCTCTCCTTCTCCAGCCGACCTATTTCATTCTCCTGGGATTTGAATTTGTTTACCCAGATGTCGACCTTCCTTTTCAACTTCGCAATCTGACCATCCTTCTTCTTCTCCTACCGGCTAAGCTTGAGAAAATCAGTAGTCACTATTTTTTGAGTCTCCTCCATCAGCTCAACTTTATCTTACAGGCGGGCCTGCCAGAAGTCTAACCCAACAGAATTCACATAATAGTCACTGGGCTGCATCTCGCTTATTGCCTTGATCACATTAGGAGTGATCTTCACAAACATCAAGGAATTATGGATTTCATTGAAAATGGTTTGCAAGTGGGGCTCCACCTGCCTGGTTGCGTCCTTCGCTCTTCACTTGTTGATCTGGTTGGCACAGACACTTTTATTTGCATCGACCTGTGAGAAATATTCCTAGGCTGGGATACCCAGTCCACCAGCAAAAGGATACTCCTAAGGGATAGCTAGTCGGAAAGATAGTGTAGGTAATGCATCAAAGGTCTTACTGGGTCGCATTATAATAGTCGGGGAGAATGGCGGGATGAATTGGCCACTCAAAGGGGATGAAAATGAAGTGACGGTGTAAGAAAAAATTGGAGATGCACCAACCGCAGGGCTGGGCCTTGGGGATAAAAATTGTTGGCCTACGAGCCCGGTGCTAACACCAAATTGCGCTCTGGATAGAGTATGGAAAGCGGAGGACATAGGGGGGAAAACGAGAGGGGCAAGATTGGAATGACCAGCAAATCTAGAAGCGGAGATAACTGGCACAGATGAAACAACAGGGGCAGACTATGGTGAGACCAAAGCCATAGAGGAGAGAGAAGAGGGAGAAAAGTGTACCTGATGTTCTGGCAGAGCCATAGATGCCTCGACCGCTTCCTTCGCTGGCTGCTCTTCCTCCACGCCGGCCTCTTCGGTACATTGTCGCTTCTCCTCCAGAAAATCATCGAGGTCGAAAATGACCCATATCTTACCATTGGTGGTCCTTGTCCGCTTCCATTTTGATTCAGAGGAGGTGGCTGGCATGGATGCTAGTACACACAACTCTTCCTCCTACACAGACTATTTACCAGTATTCTTTTTAAGTATTGGATTCTCGGTGACGGCGGGGGGATTCTGAGTTACTTCCTCCCCAAATTCCGCAATAACCTCCTCTCTTCTATCTTGTTGCACGGATGTTGAATGGTTCGAAGAATTCTCAACATCCGAATGTTCATTTTCCCAAATGTCATCAAACTTCTCATCGAGGGCGACTTCGTTGTACAACTTGCCAGCTGCCAGAATCTCCTGTCGGTATATCCAAAAAGCTTGCATCTTCTCAGGTTCCCAATTGAGCTTCTTTAATTGGGTGACCAAAGGGGGGCTGATTACGAGCTTTGGGTTGACCCTCCCCACAATGTGAGAAAAATTCAGCCAGGGTGGTCGACCATCCACTGTAGGCAAATATTCAAGGCCTACATATCTACTTATGTTTCCCTCCTCGGGATCCCTCCGGAGGTCCCAAAATGGCTGAGGTGAATGTGAGATCTTGATGCTGATTTCCAACAAATTATTTTTAGGGTTGTAATTCCAGGGATCATCTATTAGTACCAGCTCGAGGTGACCCAACTTTGAAAGTAAAATCACTGAGGTATCGATCTGCGGGGTCCTCTTCTTAACCAGCGACACCGAACCAAACATGATTGACAACAACAAATAGGAGGTTAAGTGCTTTTCTCCCCAATAATCATCATCAAGGGTACATAGCTGTCTCATTGCCTCCAGGGCCAGCACTCTGTCGAAGAGGAAATGAGGAAGCCGGAAAGGTTCTCGGATGAAACTTGGCATGCAGAGCATGGTGAAATCCATGCCAAAGAACTAGTTATAGGGTGGAGTTAACTTCCCAAGCCAGGACCTTTGGCGGGGTGATATGCGTTCGATCATATTTATACCAGCCTTACCCAAAGCCCTTCTAGCTGGGGCTATGAACGCATCTGAGAATGCGTAATAATCGAAGGTTTTTGATATGATGGGGGTCCATGTCGAAACTGGCTTCCTCGAGCCACTCATCAAAAATAGACAGGAGCATAGATGTTGAAAAGTAATTCAAATTTTGGTGCAAAATTAAGTAGGCCAGGAAAGACGAATACCTGAACCTAGAGCCGACCCCAAATTCCTTTAGCTGCAGCCAAATGTCATCACTAATAACCTTTGCAAAATAAAAAAGCAGGTTCTCACGATTCTTCTTCAGCATAAAGCAGAGGGACATTTGAAACTGATGAACCTCTTTGTCTGAGTCCAAACTGCACACCATCGTCAACATAGAAATGGTAGATTGTGTCACACCTCTCAGAGCTTTCAAACCGAAAGGGAATTTGGGCGGGGCCGAACTGCTTGGATGTTGAAGCTCAGGGCAATAAAACTATGGCCCTGATTGGAGCTCTCCCCACTTTTGCTGCATTCTCTCCATGTCCTTGCCCAAATGAAATGGGATGCACAACATATCTTGAATAGCCACGGGGCTAATGACTACCCGAAAATCCTTGCCGTTGATAACCCCTGTGTTTGGGTCGAACTATGTCATGCATGCTGCTACAATCTCTGGGCAAGGGTGCACCAATAGGACCATGTACTGTGCAAGCCCGCAGTGCCATAGCCATTTGGGAAATTGGTCCGTTGTATGCTTTATTCTTTCGCATGCAGCTTCCCAAAGGCTCTTAGGATTGCTAGACAACTCAACGTCAAAGATATTGTGCCAATCCTCCAAAACCACTGCCTGGTCTCTGTGAGGAATTGCGCTCAATAACTTTTGGGTCACTGGGTGAGTGAAAGGCCAGCTAGGCTTTGTAGGTATGCCTGGAGTGGCATAAGACTCTCCATCGTAGAGTTGCACACAAGGGGAATTCCTCATCTGCTTGCTTAGACTTACTTGAGCTGAAGTCTGTGTAGGGTTTTCTGCAATTTAGACCATTTTTGTCTTCACAAGGGTTTCTGTGCAAACCTTTGGCAAATGACTTAGCTTCTCTAAAAACCTCTTTCTTCTTGCGAATGCCTTAATTGCTTAATTATTTGGTAACTTCTGCAATAAATATGTTTCTCCACATGCCATAACTTGCCTTTTTCGCTTTCTCGGGAATGGCGACCGAAAAAGGTACGTGCCAGCCGTTTATGCCAAGTTGCTATCATGCATTATCAGCTTTGCTCGTGTGAAAAGATCGCCAACTAGCCGAACTGCCCAAACATTAATTGACAATCTTTCGCGTGTGATGGAAGTGAATTCCTGTCTTGAAAAATGAACCCAGGCAACCCTACAAGCATTTCCTTGCAGGCTATCTGTATTGATTGACATTAATGCTCATACAAGGCACATTGCACAATAGAGATTTTCTCTATAATTTCATCTGATTCCGATGAGACGACAACGCTTTGTATTACTGACAACTAGCCAATCTGTCAACGATGTGGCAACTTAGCGGAGCAAGTTGCAAGCTGATCCTGCACCTCCCCGTCACCTCGCATGCTGCGACGCCGAAAATCAAGGCGAAGCGACCCACTTGGTATAATTGTTAATCATGATTTCTTCAGCAAGCAAAACTTAGCCAGTCTATAAATCAGCCCCTTGTGCAATATTGCAAATCACAACATCGACTAACCTTTCAGTTTAGCGACCTCTTGCTGGATAGTATTTTCAATCTTTTAGCTAGAAAAGCAGAAGTCATGGAAACACCAGTGAGGCTCACCTGCAGAAAGACCTAGGCTGCCTTTCTTGGCAAGATTACCTGCACGTGCCTAAAGCGTATGACAGGTGTGAAAAACCTGTTATACGTGAAAGCCATCAAATGGATACTTGGGAAGGACTGCATGCATTATGAAGAGCAATATCGGGTGAACACCGACATCTACTCCCACTTTGTCGCCTCGCTGCTAGACATCAGCGTCTCCAAATGTAAGATTATAAAACTGACGAAGCTGGTCTTCCCTACACGCTACCTTGGAGGTTTGGAGCAGATTGTGCACACAGCCCAACTGGGTCGTGGGATTCCCTTGGTTCGAAACATTCGCCTGCAGCAGCTGCATGGAGGCATCGTTCCAACTAGGCCCTTTCTGTTTGACTTTGAGCTGGAAACCCATGAAGAGCATCACACCAAAGCCCACATAGGTTGCTCTTTCCTAATGCGCATACACTATCTTGAGCCATTCTCCAGTTTTCAGTGGTATGAAGACTTCAAAAGAATGGTATTTCCGGAGCCCGAGCTGCCTGCTACTATGATCGCTAGTCCTTCTCACTAATATCCTAAAGACAAAGATGGTTACAAATTTTGCTTCTTCTACCTACAAGCCCCGTGCTATAACGGGCATATATAAAAGTTAACATAAGGCCATCCGACCTCAATATATTGTAAATTTTTGACTCTAATGAATATAATCCAATATGCCCCTTTTTGTTAACACCTAGTCCATTTATAACTTTCTTTCAATTGCTTACACCATTGCTGTATTTATTTCAATTCTTGTGCCGAGAAGACCCAAAACTTAAAAGAACGAAGAGTAATTACATATATACAAATGTACAAAACTAACACGTATGCAGAATTAATAGAACTTTTTAAGATGTATTCCATTGACTGGAATACTTAGGACGTTGTCTTCCATATCTTCTAACTCAAAAGAGTTAAACTGTTTACATTGGTAGATCTTGAATGGCCCTTCCCAGAGACTGTCAAATTTGCTATGCTGGCCGGGCTTTGCTCCGCGCTCATTGAATTTGAGAACCAAATCTCCGCGTTGCAGTCCCTGGTCTAAAGCCATTTTGTCGAACCATTTTTTCACTACCTGTTGGCGATTATTCATTGCTTCCATGGCGTGTTCTCTTTTCTCCTGCACCTAGAGCAACTCGGAAAATCACATCTCGATCACTCCATTTTGTTCAACTTCTAGAGACTTGAGCAATTGTAGGGCAAAAATCTCTATGGCAATAGGCAGTAATGCCTCCTTTCCGCACACCATCTCATAAGGAGATGTCTTCAATACCTGCTTGGGCGTAATTCGATCTACCCAGAGCGCTGTCCGTAGGTTCCTATACCACTCCTTTTGATGTTCCGAGCCTATCCGTTTGATCAATCGGAGTAGACTCCACGAGCCCATTCCCCTAGGGATAGTAGTTAGAGGAGGTCTTCAAGAACACCCCATATTTTAGAGCGAACTGGCTCATTTTTGAGCCGAGAAAAGCTTTAGCATTGTCAGAGATAATTGTTTTAGGCGGACTAAATCTGGCCACCAGTTCTTCGAGGAAATTAACAATCTCTGATTCAGGTGCATTTTTTAATGGCACTGCTTCTACCCACCTGGTAAAATAGTCAGTTGCTGTTAATATCCATTTATGTCCTACTGAAGAAAGAGGGTTAATCATCCCGATGAAGTCTAAACCCCATTGAGCAAAAGGTTCTTCTATCACTATGGGCCTTAAAGGCATAGCAGCATTCTATCTCTTTCTGACATAGAACTGACATTCTTTACAAGACCTAATTAAGGAAAATGCATCATTAAAAAGTGTTGGCTAAAAATAACCAGCACATATAATTTTAATTTTCGTGGTTCTTGCGAAAAAATGTCCTCCGATAGGGCTATTATGGTATTGATCTAATATCCTCTAAGCCTGTTCCTTATTTACACATCTTAGCAGGACGCCATTGAAATTTATTTTAAACATGACACCCTCTAAAAGGACATAATTGCTATTCTATAGGTGATAGAAACGCCTTTTAAAAGATCAGAGATCCATCAGATACCTTCCTGTCTGCATAAAATTTATCTTGTCATCAAGCCAGTTGCTCTGGGAATTCTCTTCGTTTATTAACACAAGTTCTGAAGCTTCAAACTCTGTCGTTGTTTCACTATTTTCGGTGATATACTCACATAGTCCTTTTCCTTTGACGGTCTTGACAGGTCTGACCTTAATGTTGTATTCTAGGATCTTGGTAATCCAATTAGCTCTTTCTTAGTGATTTCTCCTTCCATGATATATTCTCGCACACTAGGATGCGGAACAAAAACAATCACCTTATTATATGATATCAAATCCCGGAATTTCTTAAGCCCTTTAACAATGGCGAAGGCCTGCTTCTCTACAAAGTTATACTTTACTTCATAGTCCTTCAAAGTTCATGAGTAGAAAACAATAAGGGACTCCCTTGTATCTTCATTGTCCTTCTGCATAAGCACCGTGGCAATAATATTTCCACCACCAAAAACATACATAATAAAATCTTTTGATAGGTCCGAATTAACTAACACAGGGGCGGAAGAAATAGCCTCTTTCACAAGGTCAAAATATTTTCTGATTTCCAACGTCCATTTGAAAATCTGATCTTTCTTGAGCATTAGGGTAATAGGACGGACAATGCCTACAAAATCTGCAATAAACCGGCTAATAAAGTTGACCTTTCCTAGGAAAGACTGCACCCCCTTTTTGTTGACAGGTAACGGAAGTTCCTGGATTGCATCAACTCTTTCTGGATCAATAGTAATGCCCTCCTTAGAGACAACATATCCCAAAAGCTTCCCTTGGGGAACTGCGAAGACACACTTCTTCGGGTTCAAAGAGATTCTGAATTCTTGGCATTTCTGGACAAAAAGTTCTAAATGATTGAAATGATCATTAGCAGACTTTGAGAACACTATCAAGTCATCCAGGTAAATGAGTATGATTTTATGGATAAAATCTTTAAAAGCAATGTTCATAGCTCTCTGAAAGGTGGCTCCAGCATTTGAGAGCCCGAAAGACATTTTGGCATAAGCATACGTTCCCCACTTCGTGGTGAACTTTGTCTTATATTGGTCCTCCTCCTTTACCCGAATTTGGTTATAGCTTGAAAAACCATCCAGCATTGAGAACATTTCGAAGCCAGCTACGATATGCAGAATTACCTCCATTGAAGGCAGGGGGTAATGATCCTTTAAAGACGCTCTATTTAAATCTCGAAAGTCTACGCATAGGCGTATATCTCCATTTTCCTTCCGGATTGGCACTAGGTTTGACACCCAAGTGCTATGTTTGATCGGAAACACTATCCGAGATGCGATCAACTTGTTCAACTCCTATGACATGAGAGATTATATCTTTGGGTTCATAGGTCTTTGTTTTTGGTGAACTGGTTTTGCTCCTTCTGTTAGTTCAATTGTATGCTTGATGATCCTAGGATTGTACCCTTTTAGATCATCATATGACCAAGCTACTTCTCTTGGGTATTCTTCACAGAAGTGTTTTAGTCTATCTTTATTCTTTTGCGACACTTCTTTTCCAACCTTGAGCTTCTTATCTTCTTTGATATGCAAATCGGTATAATCGCCTTTGTCCGCCATGAGTTTCCTTTTATCTCTTGTTGCATCATCGGAATCGAACAAGCTTTCCAGAGTGACTAGCCCCCTCAGGAGCTTGTTGGATTTCAACTGGATGATTCGATCTCCATAAGCTTCAATGATCTTCGGTTGCAGCTGATCGATGAATTCTCCAGATGACTGGAGGAATGATGCAATATGAGCATCGCTATCGAATACCTACCAATCTTGATTGTTATCTGGGATGGTGGGTCTTATAATTACTTTCACTACATGTTTATTTCTTAATAACTTAGTGGTAGGTTCGAATTGAGCCCCAATAGTTTCCATCCTATCAGCTTCGGAGTTCATTTCCCTCGGAATAGCCTGAATATTGAATGCCTCAAAGTTGTTGATCAGATCCTAGACCCTATATTGATAAGATCGCATGCGGATATTCTTTGTGGTTGAAGTTCTACGGATTTGGTTAACCACCAGTTCAGAATCTCTGAAGACACTTATCTGCTTTGCACCCATTTACTCCACAAAGCTTAAACCATGGATGACACATTCATATTCGGCTTCATTGTTTGAACAGGAAAACTAGAAATGGTAAGACCTCAACGTTTTTTTGTCGGACGGAGATACCAAACAAATCCCAACTCCAGCTCCTACTTTACATCTAGCTCCATCAAAATATAATGTCCATATTTCTGGAGACTCTTCACCCTCGAGTTCTTTAGTAACTTTAGGCATGATCTGCCCTTCTTCATGAATAACATAGGTTCTGAGGCCAGTTGAGTGGTAATTCCCGAAAGGATCTGTATCAATAAATTCTTTCAACAAATTTTCTTCATCCACTATCCGAGAGCTAGTAGCCTCCTCTTCTTCAAGAAATTCGACATTATACCTTTCCTCTTGAGAGATTGAAGTGTGTGCTACTTCTTCAAAATTTAGCAAAGCCTCGTTAGCAACGTGCTCAGGATGTAAAGTCTTCGATAGCAGTTTCATCTTAGCCCCATTCTTGGTCCTTAGAATCAAGTGGGACTAGTCTAAAGCCAGATATCCTCCTACATTTGCAGTGAACTCTCGGGACAAATAGATTCCAAACAGGGGAGGGATATCGATGAGTATGGTATCCTGATTTACAGTGATACTAGGGTAGGCAAACAAAGTCATAGGTAATTTCTTAATTATTCTAACAGTATCAACCTTATTTCCATCAAGCTGCATGACTCCTTTATTCAAAGGCTCATATTTTAGACCCAAAGCATCAGCTACTTGCTTTGGCATGACAGTGGTACTAGCACCAGAGTCGATCATACAGTTATGCAGCAACTTGTCACCAATAATTAGTGTTAGAAAGAAAGGTCTAGGTTTAGGCTTACTTTCCCTTCCGGACTTGAACTTCTCCTCTGGTTGAATCGTTAGCACTTTATCCAGGTTGGACCTGGATGCATCCTCTCTATGGGGTAGAGCAGAAACCTTAGAATCTTCTTCAACTGACAGCGTCTTTTGTAGCAGTACCTTCTGCTCCGGAATGGCCAGGACGTCCCACAGAAAAGTGTTGGCTGATGAATTTTTCAGTTGTTCCACCATGTTGAATTGCACTTTCGGCTGGTGAGTTGCGATTACCTTCTCTTTAGGTTTGACAGCCATTACAAGTTTCACAGTCGGTATATCCGGCAGTTTGGTAATAGTAGAAGTGACCGGCAAAGCCTTTGTCTTGGGAGGAAGCGGATTCGGAGGGCTAAGAATAGCCATCTTTGACTGTGGTGGGGTTGGCAATAGGCCTGCTATTGGGCTGGGCATTCGTTGTGATGTATCCTTGGTAGGTAATGCTATAAAATCTCTGTTAAATCTACGCTTAGAACGCGTATTATAATTAGATTGCACTCGGGGTACTTTATCAATAGGAATGTCATTCAGAAACGTTGACTCTTCTCCTTCCATCCATGAAAAGAGAGCCTAGTCCGGGACAATCTCTGACTCTTGTTGGATAGACATCCCTTGTGTTCATACGACAAGGACCGCATTGTCCATTTGTTGAGAAGCATATGGTGAGTTGCCAGAAACGGATGTGCAGCCTTGGCTACATTGATCTGGGATTTGTTGCTGCAAATTTCCCCGCGGACAATTTCGTGGCATGTGTGTGTCATTGCAAGGAAAACACCATGAGTTAGCATCTTCAGCTAAATTGTTCTATCCCGCCACCAGCTCCTTATTCGAACTAGGATGAACATTCTGCATCGGTAGGGTTACCGGAACCATCTGGTTACTTGATTGAGCTGAAGTATTCCCTCGTGACCTATCCTGCCACTGATTGGATTGGTATGGAGGTTTTCTACCATGATAATTTTGGTATGCCGACTTTTGATAGCTGTATTGCTGCCGCTTCAAAGTAGTCAGTTATTAGTCATAGCCCACATCTGTTCTCTCATTTCGTTCATCTCAGTAGCCATGGGGTTTGGCACAGGGGCTACTACAGGAGCTTCCGTCAGGGCCGTGCTTGGAACACTTCCGGGATAGACGTACATAGGTTGGGGGGAGCCACAGATGCACTGGTAGAAAGAACTTCGGCTTCTGGAGCATTGCACTCGGGAACAATGGCATGATGGGTCTCGGTGCCAACTTTCCTGCAGCGATCAAATTATTTTCTGTAGTGACAGCTAGGGCGTAAGCATCAGGAAGAGTGTCTCCACCCAAAGCTTGCAACATCATGGAAATATCGGCGTTAATCAACTTCAAGTAGAACATGAATGCCAAATCCAGAGGTGGTCAGCTGCCTACAGGCACTCTTTGTTAGGTCGAATGGAACCTTGCATTGAAATCAGGTAGAGCTTCATGAGGGGCTCATTTTATATTTTCCAGTTGATGGTACAACAAAAATTTATCGCCAGCGTTTGAAAAGTGCTCATAAAATGGGGTCCCGAGCTGGTCCCAAGTAGCAATACTACTAGCTTGTAACGTTTTGTACTAGTTTAGCACCTTTCCTCGAAAGGAGATGACCAGCAATCTGAGGGCTACATTTTTGTTTGATACGCCATGTACCAGACATACGTCTGCTACATCTTGCAGGTGCTCCATTGGTGTCTTTGATTCATCCTCAAAATATTTAGGGATAGCCTTTAGAGCGAAAACCGAGATGGGGGCCCATCCTACAGGAGGCACAGGTGCTACCAATGGACTGTCGGAGTCCCAGGCTACGTAGTTTCTAGCAGCCATAGGTGCAGGTGGATTAGGCGATGTCGGAGAAGGAGGAGACGGACGAGGTGAAGGGCTGCCTCGGCACCCTCTTAGGTGCATAGAAACTAAAGGGGGTGCAAGCTAGCTAGGGACTCTTGTAGTCTGTGACCTAGTTACAGGCCGATGGCTCATACACACTTCTAAAAATCAGGCGAACGTGCTAGTTCACTGTCCCACCGGGTGTGCCAGAAAAAAAACTGTTGACACAATATTTTGCATGTAGCAGCAACCTTATGGGAAATTTAACTATTGGGGGACATTATGCGCTAGCTAAATAACCTCTGGGATTTTATTGAAGCCGACTCTTCGCTTAATGGGTGAAGTAAAAGGTAAGGGAGATTGCGAGAATGTAAAATTTACACTACAAGCGATGCGCCAAATCTTTAGACAACTTTATCAGAGCACAGTGCATAATGCAAAGGCTTGAATCACTAAATTGTTGTTATTTAAGATAATTTTCTCAAAAGCACTGGTCATGCAAAAAAACCCTCTAATTTGTATAATGTAATCAAGCATAACTTTGTATTAACACAGAAGAGTAGTACAAACATGATATGTATTCATTCTAGCTATAAGAGGTTACAAAAATTGAAGAACAGGCATTCATACAAAATGAAGATAATAGTACAGGTCAATAGTTCCAACAAATGCTTGAAAACAGAAAGGTCGAATTTATTTGGCACAGTCCGAAGTCTTTGAATTAAAAGCAACTATTACACGAGGCTTACTTCCCAATGCTTGGGAGTTTTTTATAAACTTAATCAACAACCTAATAAAAGAAAACTAGGCCCCATATATTGGCCATCCCACCGCCTGAAAACGCATCATGAAAGAGCAGACCACGAGCGACAATCCTCGGCCCAAATTATCTCGAGCCGCCACAATAAACATCCATCGATCAGCAACACGCCAGTGAGGCCATGATACCAAATGAAAAACCATGCAGCAACAGGAGAGGACACGCAGTAGCAGGAAGCACAAAAGATCCATCGACATTTCCAAGGTAACCAACGTAGGAACAAAAACGCCTTTGTCACCCAGAGGGAGCTCGGCAGAAAGTAGCAAGAACGCCCAGCAGAAAATCGTGAGAGAGATCCACGTGGAGAGCTCCGAGCAAAAGAAAAGAATGAGGCAGGCCCGACTCAGAAAAGTAGCCAGCGTGAGCCACACGACATGCAGACGGAGATTGCCGAAAAGCAAAGCAAAGTCAAAGCAAAAAGCCTCGATAGGCAGCCACGTGGCGAGCTTCGAGGATAGTGAGCATACAAAACTAAGGCGTAGCTACAAAGGAAAAGAAAATTGTCAAGGCTTAGGCGGTTTTTGTTGAACAGTAGGGAATTGTTAGATGGGTTCAGGTCAGAGGTGGTAAGAGTCTTGATGGCAACATCGTCATTGAGAAATAATATGGCCAGGTCGAGGTCTATGATGTCACTCTCCTCTGAATGATCTATCTCACTAGGAGTATGATCATCTTCGCTCGAGCCATCGATATGTTGTGATCCAGATTCAAATGGTCTTAATCCTGAACTTTGTCCCTCCTCAAATATGGGGGTATACTTTTGTACCACATCAATTTCCTTATCATGACATGACTCTTTTGATAGTGAATCCCACTCATATTCATTGGATTCAGTTTCATAGTGATCACTAGCTTGCAATTGCAGGATCTATTCAACAAACTTTTGTTTTAGGTCCTCCTTAATTTCTTCGTCCCTTTGATGCTCTTTATATCCCAACCCTATCTTGTCATTTGGATTGGTTACGATGGGTTGGATGGGTTCCATAATGCCTTCTTTCCTTTTTCCAAGAGGTCCTTGTCCTTTGTACCCCATCTTTTTCAAGATTGAAAATCCTTTGCCATATTGAGTGGTTTGGACATTAACTATTATTGCTTGTGATTCACTTTCATCCTTGTAGAGCCAATTCAAAATATCTTTGCCATTAGCCTCTTTGGCTTGACTGCTTGCTTTTATGAATCGACCATCAAAAAGTGTGATGGGTTGTGAGGATTTTTGTGATGAGGTTGATGGTTCACCATAGAACTTTGGTGAAACTACGGAAGACATAGGGATTGCTCAATGGAATATTCACCAACACCTATCTTTGACTTGAAATTTTTCCTCAAATTGTTTGGCCAAAGTGTTGAGTTAGGCTTCAAGATGGGTGGATGCAGAAGGGGTAGCTTCTTCCTTTTTCTCTAGCAGTTTAGACGAGGAACTTGGTTGACCTCTTTCATTTGGGGACATGGCTAGTAGTTTTGACAAGGGATTGGATTGACTTGAATTACTGGGGATGTCAGATATGGAGGCAAGGGCTTCTCTGTTATGGGGCACAAAGACATCCTGGACTAACTTAAGGGTATTGCAATATTGGGGACTATTAGAATCAACAGGAATGGTAATCTCTTACCCATTGCAATGAAATTTCAGACATTTATGGTATGTTGAGGGGATTGACTGCATTTCATGGATCTAAGGATGACCCAAGAGTATATTATATGTTAATTATTTATCCAGAACTTGGAAAATCATATCTTTTTGAATTGGCCCTACCTGAATTAGCAATACAATTAATCCCTTTGAAGCTCTTTCCTCATCATCATAGGCTTTGATGGTGATCTTTTTCCTTGTATCTATTGCATTTTTTAGAGAATCCCAGTGTGCGAGCGAGCTTTAAAGTACATATATTAATACCAACTCCTCCATCTATTAGGACACGCTTGACATGACTTTTGTGTATTAGGACCTCAACATGAAGGGTTGTGTTATGAGGATGGGTGAGAGATATGTCATCATTTTCTGAAAGCGCAACCAAATGCCCCAACATGGCTTGGAAAGAGCAAACTTCCAAATTATTTGGTACTATTGTATCAACTAGGACCTTTTCCAAAATCTACTTGTGGGCAGGTGAGATCTTGAGATGCTCCAATATTGATATTTGCATTGGAATCTTTTGGAGTTGATCAACAATGTTATATTTATGAGATGGGGCAGTGGGTGTTTTGGAGGTGCTTCCTTTTAGAGCATATTTAGATTGTGCCCTCGTGGTCGCATTTACAGGCACACTATCTTTCTTTCCTTTTATTTTTATGACATTAATTTGATTATTTGGTGGAGCCATGTCTTGTTGGATATCATGGACTTGATTAGAGGGGATGTTGGTGTCATTAATTTGTTTTTTGGCTATGATGGTATCTTGTCCATATTGAACTGGAGGATTATTAATTGGATTGTTGGCTGCAACAATTTCTTGTGTGTTATTGATCTCAAAGTCATTTGTCTGGTATTTAATGACTGAAATATGATAGATGGTGGTGTCGTGAACATAGTTTATAATTTTTCCTTTGTCGTTCATGGTAGAAGATTCCCCTTTGTCATAATTTGGCAAGGGATTCTTGAATGCCCCATGATCAACATTTTTTTGGGATCCTTCTATCTGTGTGATATTATTTCCAATCAACTCTTGTATCTTGTGTTTTAATTGCATGCAACTATTGGTTAGGTGACTTTTGCATCGGTGAAATTCACAATGGGCCTCGTTCCACCACGACGATTTCACTTCTGGTTCAAAACCTCGGGTGTCGGGTAGAGTGATAAGATTTTCCGCAAGAATTTATTTCAATGCGGATTCATATGATTGACCCAAAGGTGTGAACTTCCTACGGTTGTTCGATGTTTGGTATGGTAGTCTAGATGGAGGATTATTTTGGTTCTTATTCTGATTCTTGTTCTAGTTGGTGTTGTTTTGATTGGGGGTTTGGTTGGTCTTGGGTGTGATTCTTGATATATTGAAAACCGGTTTGGCATTATGTGTTTCAACTAAAGTATCATTGCCATTATTCTTGTATTTTTGCCAAAACTTTGGTTTGTCATTGTTGGAGGAATTGGCTGAATTTTTTTCATTGTAAATTTTCAAGATCCCTCACTTGACGAAAGCTTCTTCAATTTTGATCCCATTTTCAATTAATTTTTCAAAATTTGGAGGACACTATAATTCAATCCTATAACTCATATCATCTTATAAGTTGTTAATGAATACCTCCATCTTTTCTTTTTTTGGTATGGGATGAGGATATCTTGCGAATAATATTCTCCACCTTTTCCAAAATAATAGAAATGATTCCCTCTTCTTTTGTTTGAAATTGCAAAGGTCCTTCATTATGATCTCATGTTGAATGTTATAGGAATATTGGGTGATAAATTTAATGACTAATTCTTCAAAATATTTGATTCTTGGAGGTAATTGCAAAAACCATTGCATGCATTGCCCTCCCAAACTATGTGGGAATAATCTCATCAAGTATATTTCCTCATGAGAAAATTTGAGGCTCATTGTTCGGAATTCCCTTATATGGTCTATTGGATATATTTTTCCATTGTATTTATCATATTTAGGGAATTCACAATGTTTGGGGAATGGTATCATGTTGAAACTTTTCTCAAAAGGGTAGTGACATATATCTTGTATCGAGTATCTCTTGGTGGTTCTAGTTTCAATGTTTTGCATTTGTTGCTGGAGGGTTTGTATTTGTTGTTTTAAAGTATCCATGGGGTCATTGGTTCTTGCTTCATTTCTTGTTTCAATTTATGTTTCTATTTTTGTCTTCTTAAGAGTTCTTTTTAATTTTGTGATATCAAAATCCTCAGGTAGTTTGACCCCTTTGTTTGCTAGCATCAAAAGGTATTTCTCACCCTCCTTTTCAAAGATCCTCTCCATGAATTTATGAAAATTGGGATCTTGTTGTGCTTGTTCTATGGTTTCATCCGTTATTTCTTCTACCTCATCTCAATGAACTCTAAAAAAAGGATTCTCTTCTCTTTCAACCATTGTTTTTTGGTCTTCGACTTCTTTTTGTTCAGGTTTTTGCTTTTGCAATCTCATTAAAACAGTCATACAAGTGATAAAAATGTACTAAGATTTTTTATCAAAGTTTGGGAGTGCCAAAAGGACTAAGTTAAATCTGATTATACAACTTTGCTTTGGAATGAAGGATGATGAATCTTGATAAAGGATAATGAATCCTAATGTTGAAACTCAACTCTTAATCAGAGATAGGTGTGATAATGAGGAAATTTCAAATGTTCAATCAAAGTTTAGTTGAGTGATTTCCACTTGAATGTTTTTTTTTCAACAAGTTTGAGATTTTGGTATGACTAAGGAAAGGTTCTGGATTGAAAATGATCCTGAATTATGAGGTTAAAATTCAGACAGATAGGGAATTTAGCTCTTTGGTTTAAAATTTTCCGGATGTGCTAGAACAGTGCACAGATGCACCAAAAGATAGATGCGCTACATAATGGACTAGATGCACTAAAATATGGCTAATATGCGTCAGAACAGGCAATGGATGTGCCCAAGTATGACAGGTATGTGTTGTAGGATTACACAGATGCGCTAAAACAGTGGATGGATGCACCAAAGCAGTAACTGTATGCACTAGAATATGGTAGGGATGCGCCAGAACAGTAAATGGATGTACCAAAAGATGGAAGGCATGCGCCAGGGAAGTCAATGGATGCACTAAACTGGAGTATGGTCTCTATTTTTTACAGCTTGATGGATTTTTCTATTCTTTTGGTAGCGAATCTGATTGTTTTGTTCAAATGTTCTTCTAAATCAATGGTTGTGTATTCCAGTATATGATGTTTGTTCAAAATTCATTTCAAAACATGCATGTAAAACATATCAAGCAAGTACAATCCCTAGGGTTGTGAAGGATAGTATTTACTAGATTCCCACTTAGATTTTTAGTCCAACTATGCTTACTTTTGGAAAATTATTAGAGGCTTGACCACACTGGCCCCCCTTGCATTGCACTCACTTCTTAGATCAACCAAGCCTCAGTCCTCATGAATATCCCATGACAGACTTCTCATTTCTATTAAAATCCACAAGAATGTGGGACGACTTCAGAGGTTATAACTCTTGCACCAACAAATAGAAAAGGGATTTTGGCATACTACAATAAGGGTTTTAGTAAAGGCATTTCATTCATGGGGCATCATCCATACGAAAAGAGACCATTGCTTCCCTTCTTGTCAGAACAATCCTCATGATACTTGAAATTTCCTCAAGTACCCACACTTATATCCCAGATGGAAGTCACTTGGCTTTAGCATGTTCTTAGTTGGGTCATTCCCTTGGGGTGATTACCTCTTGTCCCACCAAGGCAGGCCCTCTAAGGTTCAAATTTTCAAGAGAAAAAAAAGAATTGGTTTGGCTTTCTGATCACCCAGTTAAGGGGAGAGCATACACGCCTACCATTCAACAATCACATCAGACATGGTGTTCTTTTTCTCTTAATTAAGCTATGTTCCTAACTTTATCAAAATAAACTGATAATAAATTCAACCATGCAATCAATTGTTAGTAGTTTCAACTTTTCATTCTTTGACAACGTTCTTTATGGTTTCAACAGAGTCTCTGACAATGCGTAAAATTCTTGCAAAACAGAGAGACACAAATTAGTTTTCATAATTTTAACTTTCTGCAAAATAGAAGAGATGTGCCATGACACTAAACAAATGCACTAACAAATCACATAGATGCACTAAAAGATATTATGAATGTGCTAGCACAGTATATTTATGTGCTAAAAGAAACTATGAATACGCCATAAAACTCCTTGGATGCACCAAATGTTGAGATGTATGCACTGAAATATTCTACAGATGCACTAGAACAAAGAATGTATGCGCCAGATAATTTTTTGTATGCACCAGAGGAACTCACGGTAGCACTAAAATATTTCACGTCCGAACCTGTAAAAAAAACTTTTCTAGAAAATATTAATGAAAGGGGCTCGAGCCCCACAGTGGGCACCAAATTTATGTGTGGTTTAAAAATGGAGTAATTAGTAAAACTAAACACACATCAATGAAGACATCTTACATATAAAAGGAATTGAAATAACAAATTTAACTTCTATGACTATCCTCTCAAATTGTCTCATTGCTCTCTAATCTTAAGGACCTTCAAATTCATGCTCTCAAATTTGTATGTTGCACATGAGTTCACAAGATGACAACCTAAGAAACGAGAAGATTGTATGATATGCAAAACAACATGTCTACATCTACATGTTTTTGGTATTTTGATTGCAATGCTAAATGATATGATGTAATGTTGTATTCAAAATGATGCTAAGATGATTGTTGTGATGAGATGTAAATCTAAATGAAATGTTGTATGAAAATGCAACACTTAAGATGCTAAAAATAAAATTTCCATGATAACACTAATATGAACTAAAAGCTAAATCCTAAACTAAAATGTTATGCAAATGCTCTCAAAATTCTCTAAATTGCTCACAAATTGCTAAGAGAATTCTTGCAACATAATTTTATCACCAAATCCTTGTTAAAAATTTTTAGAATGAACTCCTATTTATAGATTTTTCCAAGCCTTGAATGAGGTGGAAAATATGAATGGTCGAGATCGTGATCCTGAGAGATCAACAAAGGAGCACAAAGAGGTTGGAGGAATTCATGGAGGCTGCTCCATTTGGAAGGGAAAATCATCCAAGTGTCAAAGAGCATCAATTAGAAAGAGGAGCCATGTGTCTCCAAGGAGGTTAGGACGTTAGATGAATATTTCTAATTTAGAAATTAGAAATAAAAGAAAATCATGTGACGTGATGATGTGGAGGGTGAGTTGGAGGAAGTTAGGAAATTATGGAGAAATGTGACAAATTTGAATTAAAAGTTCAAATTTAATGAGAAAGGGGAACAATCAAATAACAAATTATTTAAATTTGTGTATTTAATTAATTCAAGAGGGAAGATGATTTTTGAATAGAAGAATTAAAGGTGTGAACTCATACAATTAAATTTATTTATTTATTTATATAAGTAGAAGAATTTAGATTAATTAATTAAATAACTAGTATTTAATTAATTTGTGCTCCAAACCATTTTTATGTGTATACAAAAACTATTTTGATAGTGCTTTGGACAAGTACCATGGTGAAAACCTGGCAAACAAGCATCATGTATAGTTGGCTACCACTCTACCATATATCACTACTCTATTGGATTTCATTTGTAATAACTTAAGTCGTAGCTCCTTCATAATAAAATATTTCTCACCCCTTCTCATAGCCTAAGATTGATTAACATTTAGCATCAACCGCTCATCATATTCACCTTTTCATAATAACTAGTCTGATTTTGGACTCGAGGAAATCCTTGACCTAGGTTTTCAAATGGATCTTACACATGGTATCTAAGGACACTATCACAAAATACAAAAACATCTGAATACAAAATAGTCAAAAACAATGTCAATCCATGGTATCGAACTACATTTCCTCTGTGCATGTATGTAGGCAAGGAAAATAACTATTGACCCCTCGAGGTAGAGGTCAGTCCTTTAGGTTTTGTCACAATAAATCGGCAGTCCATCATAATCCACATTCTATAATAAACTATCACTTATCAAAGTTAGTTGAACTATACTGTCTCTACGTGTGTCATGTAGGAAAGACCATCATTGATGAGCCCTTGAGGCATATGTCAATCCCCCTAGGGTTCATCATAATAAACTTTTCATCACAATCCAAAATTCAATAATAAAGAAATCCTTTGTCGACAATCGACATGTTGGACACAAACAAGATATCCTACACAAAATTGAGCTTAACAAATTATGAAACAACGAATGCCACTACCTAAACTAGCCTTCAATTGGGCTAATCAATTGTCTACATAGCTATAAACTTTACCTGTCTTACCAAAAATCATTTGTATTCTAGGTTGTGGCATTATTAAAACCATACCAGGCGGCATCTTATAGGAAACGTTTCACCCCTTAAAACAGATGCAATGTTTTGAATTTATATATCAAAAACTTATCATTATACAACAAGGTCTAAATAATTGTGGACTCATTTGGTCCAGTTACATCTTATCTTATCATATTTATCTTATGTCATATTCCTAAGCCACTTGATTATATCCACAAGTGATTAGATTAGTGATGATGAATTATGATGTGTCTTTCTATTGATTTTAGTTTATGGTTTGTCTTGGTAGCATGATCAAGGCAAATAAGGTCATTGTGTGTGATCGGGAATCCATTTGGCATAATCAAAACATCCTATGTAATTCAAAGGTCAACTAATGCTTTCTTTCATCATGATTAACATGCTCTATGGATGCTTCCTCACATATTCCAATAAGGTTCTATTGTTGCTAGTATGAAATAAGGAACTCCTTTTTTGGTGTGTCTTAATCTTTGAAAAATGGATACTAATGTTACCAAGGATTGTCTCAACTTGTTGTGCTATCTGCTTGCCCATATATCATAGTCTTTAGGAAAATGAAAATAAAATTTTCCTTTGTAATTCATGCCTAGGTGTGCATACCTCCATTTGTCCCATAATAAAACACTCTATGATGATAAAAACATGCACTATTGAAAGCTCAAATAATATCAATTGTGATTTGGATCAATGATCCATCTAACTGTTCTTCATTTCTCACTTATTATTTCTTTGCACTAACATTTCTTCTAATGGTCCTTTTGATCACCTCAATGGTGTGCTATGACACAAAAAAATGTATGAGTTGAATCATCTTGCATCCATAATCATGTTAGAACATCATATATCACATGCATATAATTCATAAAGACTGCATAAGAAAAATACAAAAAGATAGATAGCATTGAATCACATTCCATATAACATCATATCAAATATGGCAAAACATGTCCAAAAAAAATAATGTCATCATGCATATAGATCATATAAGCATCACAAATCACATCATACATCATAAACATTATATCTTCATACATCATGTCATACATATAAGTATAAATCGATATCATGTGCATCCATCCATACATGAGCATAAACAAAAAATCAACAATCTATAAGCATCCATCACATAGAAACATGCATATAACACAGCATATCATGTAATCACCTCCAAAAAAGGATTTATCTCATATATATATATATATATACATATATATATATACATATACATATATCCAAAAAAAATCATAGTACAAAATCGAGTGACTGGAGCTCATAGGCTTGATAAAAAATATACATTTTCATATACAAAAATAGGCCTAGCTTGAGCTGCTCCTATCACCAAATGGTGACTCTCCTAAAGGTGGCCTATCATCTCTATATCTAGATCCCGATGGCTACGACTGATCCTTGTGTGAATTGTGAGGCGATTGGTATGGGATCTCCTTGGCTGGGACACCCCTTCACTGCTTTGTGCTCTCTAAGAGTGGGGCCTACTCTAATGGTGTGTGTAACTAGGTGCCCTTTGAGATGGTGGCACCACATCTTCATAAAAAATATTTGTAGTACTATGCCTCTCTACTAGTGCAATATAAGGTACAAGAAAATTCAACACTACCTCCAGTAACAGTAACAATAAAATAAAGCGATTATTGCTCGTCCCTCTATACCCATATCACAACCATGTCACGAGTGACCTTCCCTTGCGATCCCTGTATCTACGCTAGTGCAACCTAAAGTTTTTCTTGCATAGCTTCAATCTAAGGATCATGCACCCTCTCCTCTGACTCCCCCCATCACATCTCATATTGCCTCTTTGATGGGTACATCCTCTAACCCCTCATTGATGGCTACCTCTTGGGAACCTCCTCCACATCCACCTCTATCCTACCTCCTCCAAACCCACATCGACACCTATGTTGACCTCCACATCCATCTTCTTCTCTCTTTGCTCATCCTCCTAGCGATGAACCTCCTCCCCCCCTCCTCTTAGATGGGTGAAAGTGGACTATGAATAATTGGTGACACTCAACCTCTACCTCTACCCCTATCTCCACCTCGATCACAATCCATGCCTCCACCACCCCTCCATCATCATCATCACCCCATCCTCCACCTTAATTGGCATCATCCCCTCTCCCTCGTCCTCTCCCCCACAACCTCCCCTGAGGACCTTTTCCAACCCTCTCAACAGGAGTAGGCAAATTTGGATTTGTCAATGGTAAGGGCTTATGTTGTGCTCACCATGCATCATACTTAGGTTTCATCCCAACATTAGTCAAATTTTTTGGGGCACCCCATTGTATTGGTCATAACTAATCAAAATATTGTATAGAAACCTGCACATTGATCACTGGGTCCCACTAGGATACCTCCCATGTCAATCGAGCAAACTTGGAAACATCGATAGTCGGCTCCCCTTGCCTCTCTTTAAACTAAAGTATAACTCATTGTGGAAATTTTCACTCTATAATGTTTCGACCTTGCACTATGCACCCAATCAAATATCTTGTGTACTTACAATATGGAAGATGCTCAAAATCATCCTCCAAAGGTGCACACTAATGGTAAGGCCTCCATATGAAAAACTCAACTAAATCAATGACACGTTGTTAATTTATCCAATATCCCAGACATGGGTCTGTATAACAACTCCACCATATATGTACACATATGATAGCCCTAACTTGGAAAGTCTCTCTCTACCAATGATCTAAACATGACTATATGCTCCCATGCCCAAGCCATAAGAAGGGTAGTACCACAACCAATAGACTGAGCTACTCGATATGTGACACAATGAAGTTGAAAATACAACATGGCTAGCATACAAGGACTCAAAGTATACACTGTGGCATGTTCCATCATGTTGACTAGTATTTGACCCCATCCAGAAAGAAATCCATGACCTTCATGTTCTAGAATAACCACACTTGCTACAACACTATATATAACAACAATGAGTCATTCATATTTGTTCTCCAAGGTGTCCCAATAGATCTCATAATCCTCCACACCTAAGAGAGCTAGATCATCAGTTTCAAAGCATTATTGTATCACCACTAGCCCAAAATTAGGATCATATATGACCCACTTACCATGGATTGGGAGCTGAAGAATACACCACACATCTTCCAGTGTAATTGATACAAGAGAATCTAGAGGTATTCATAAATTGAGGCAGTTGACAGAGAAGTCGCAGGGTTTTCAGTGATGCATGAATTTTCGTATGTTGGCTAGATTTGTACATTGAGGATGAGAAGTTTTGGATTAATGGGTTTGTTGTTCAGTATGTCTAGTTCATCCACCAGAAGTTTCAGAGGTGCACATGAAGATTTGATTGAATTATGGATGTTTGTGTTCGAACACTTGTTCAGTTGTTCTAGTTGACGTTCCTGAAGGAAGAGGATGTGTTATTGATGGCTCAAGGTGTTGTAGACATTTCTGAGGTGATTCATGATGATCGTGGATGTTTCCACAATGTGTGTTGGTGGTCCACATCGATCGTAGTGCTCACGATTGGTGAATTTCTTTTATGAGTTCATAGTTTCCATGTTCTTGGCCGACAAGGTGTTGTAACGTGTTGAGGGTCTTCAAGGATTAAATTTTGAAGGTGTTTCATGTTCGAGGATGTTGATTTGGGTCCTTGCATTGTTGTAGTTGATGTTGGTTGATGTGCATTGTAATTTTTTTATTGTTTGTGGATGACCTATTCAGGTTTTCTCGTTATCTTGCTAGTTGTTGTAATTGGGAAAACTTGTTAAGGGTTAAATGATGCATGTATGATATAAATAGAAGAGAGGATTTTTTATGAGGGAAAAAAGAGGGATGGATCAATAAGGTGTTCGATAGTGCGAAGCATGAAGCACATAGAAGAAGTATTATGATCTGGTAGATACCCTGAGAAGAGAGGGAATGTGGAGCAGGAAATGGACTCAATGGTAGATCGTTGTAAAGATTGTCATTATTTGAGTTATTTGTAATTCCTGGGCTGCGGCCTAGCATCTGTAAAGCCCGAGTGGCATCTGTAATGTGTTTTGAGATTTAATATAATGAGTAATGAGCATTGAAGGCTAGGTTTTTCCCTGTTAGGGTTTTCCCAGGATAAATCTTGTGTTTGATGTTCATGAATGTCTTTGATCTTGTTGTGGATTAACTGTTAATTTTTGTTGCTTATCTGTTGTGATCATAGAGTTAGTAATTAGGCTGCAAGGTTGGACAGTCCTTAATTGGATCCTCCTACTTTGACTGCATCAATAACAGTGTTGTACCTAGTCAATAAATGGAAGGAATTCCTCTCTGAATGCCACCTCTTAGCTAAAGCAATCGATAGCCCTCAATTAGCCTGAATAACGTGCATGAGTGTCACATGATATAGACCAAGTGCATGCAAGATATCCCTCTCTGCATCACCTAGGTGATATCATAATCTAAAAGAGGAGGGAAAACTCTCGTGTGTATAAATGGGAGGAAATCTAACCCACACTCACAAAAAGCATATTATTCCAATCAATATGCCTAAACAAACCTATTGGAACTTTTACACATTAAAATTTTTTCAAAAAATTGAGTAAATTTTGTCAACAATTAGATGTGGTGCACTTTTTAGCAAATGTGGTTGAAAAATGTGGCTTACAATCAATTGTGGGTAGTTTTGATAGATGTGGTGCATTGTCACACATTTATGTCACACATTCACACATGTGGGTCTATTTCCTACATATGTAGCACACATTTACACATGTGGTGCACAAAATAGTTGCGAGCAACCTACAAATGCAACACGGGAAAATGATTATGTCACACCACACAAATGCAATGCATTCACTGACAGATGTAGCAAACATGATGATAGTTGCAATGCAAAAACTACACCGCATCTATTTGGTCTATTTGACCCCTAAAATTTGGCAAAAATAAATAAATAATTGAAGTGCAAGGAAGGGTTACATACTGTGTTACTCGATCCGTCGAGTCGTTGGAAGGTCCTCATGTGATATCCTCGATGCGAATCAACTGGAATTAGTGCCATAGCTCCACTACTCCACAGCAAAATCTCACCTTAGAGCTCTAAAAATTCTAAAAACAAAATTCACAAATGAGTATTTTGGACCCCCTAGGGCCTATTTATAGACCTTAGGTGACAAAGTGGACCCCCCTTTATAACTGGATGCATCAACTTTGAGTCTTAAGTGCAAATATAAGCACCTTGATTGTCCTTTAAAACTGAAACCTTTTGCTACCAATGTGTTTACCACTATCAAATTAGCTTGTCAAAATAATTTCCCAATTTTTTTGGAATTTTTAGGGGGCGCCATGCTATCTTGTCATCATTAGGGCATACTGAGGCAACTCCTGAACCTGAATTTTTGTATTTTATTTGACACAACACTATAAAAATACATTGTATCAAAGAGGGGCAAAATGTAGATACTCAAAATTGTCCTACTCTATGAGTAACACCTTTTTACTAATTTTCACCCTTTTGATTAAATAATACTTCATTATTTAATTATTATCAAATATCATATTCTACTATTAATTAAGTGATTTTGTGTTATTTAATTAATTCATTTTAATTCAGTCTTTCTGATTAATTAAATAAATCATATTTATTTAATTATGTCCTAAGTATCATCATCTTCCAAATTAATTAAATGAACCTTATTTATTTAATTTCATTGTTAATTACACTTATTCTTCTATTTTAATTAAATAATTATCATTAATTATTTAATTAACATTCAAACACCTTCCTAAAATTAAATAATTATTATTAATTATTTAATTAACATTCAAACACCTTCCTAAAATTAAATAATTATTATTAATTATTTAATTAACCACATTCACACTTCTAATATTAAATAATTCTTAAATCATTTAATTCCCCCTTTTCATCTCAACATTATCCATTCACTATTAGTAAATAAACATTTTATTTATTAATTAATCTTCACTTGCATGTTCTTTCAATAATCAATTATTTAAATAATTATTATCCTTTCATGCATAATTCCCTCAAACATAACTAACACTCTCTCACTAATCAATTTCACTTCTCTCCTCAATCAAATCAGTTCACTCCCACTCAGTGTGAAGTGTGAGTGAATAGATAAATCAATTATCTTAGTGAAGCAACAATTCACTTTAACTAATTCATGCAATTAGTTGAATCCTCCATGTAACCAGTTAATTGAAATTCCTCTCAACAATCCTCAACCCTTGACTTGATCTTCCACCTCTTAATCTGGATCGTTCATTCAAATCATTCATTTCTATAAAATCAACCCTCACATCATGTTGATGGCTAACCACAAACTTTGGAATTTTGTATCATTGCTATCATCCACACACTTTTGAGCTTGAAGTGAAGAAAAGCATGCTAAAATCTAAGAGCAAAGCAAAGTGAAGGAGGACAATGGAAGTAATTCATGTCAACATGGTGAAGGTAAATGTATTGATTATTTGAATTTGATTTCATTTGCGTTGCTTGTTTTTTATTGATTGATTTGGATTGCATCTAGGCATTGAATTACACATTTGTGGTTATTGCTTTAATTCTTTATCTCCATTAAGACTAATGTCATTTTTTCCAAGTTACATATATGTATTAATTTTTTTTAATAAATTTTGATCTTCTTATCAATATTTTTTAAAAATTACATAGCTAGGATTGTTCTATGTTTCTTTCTTTACACATTCACAACAAAAAAATATTATGATTTTGTGCAAGTTATGTGATGTGCACACTCAGTGGTGTAATTTTTAGGATACATTCACTTTAAAAATTCACAATTTAAAAAATATAATTTTTAGTACTTACTCTTAACTATAATTCTACTGAAGTGGTTTTAAAAAGTACTAAATTCAACAAAAAAAGGGGCCACGCATCAAATAATATGCTATATTTTAGTAAGAAAAACATGAACACTTTTATGTGAGCATAAAATTGACCCTCTTAATATTCGCCATTTTAAAAAAAAATCAATAGTTTAAAAATTAAATTCGGAGTACTACAATTCTTGTTCTTGTCATATCTTCATTTTGAGTGCATGCATCTAAAATTACTCATCCAAATTCAAGTTTAGTTAATTTCAGAAGGAAAAAAACCACTTTTCACCCTTTTTGTCTCCATTTCCATGCACTTACCCTAATTATATGTTATGTCAAATAGAAGCCTTGCTTTATTGGGGGTTCATCCCCAACCTTTGATTCCTTTTTGCATAGTTTGATTTAAGGATGATTTCAAAGTGGGGGTTCAACTACGTCCTTGCTATGTTGCTCTACCAAGCTTCTCAAAGAATCTTATAATTCAAATGGATTTGGTGAGTTCAATGATACTAGAATCCAAGCTTTCAATTCTCACTTTCTACAACCCTTCAATGCCTAACTCAAATTTGTAAGTGGAAAAAATAGAATAAATTATATAAAATTTTATTATTTTTTAAAATTCATTATAAAACAAAACAAAAAATATCACTTTATCAAATATATTATTTTAAATATGAAATAAAAAAAACATTATAATAGATAATATTTACGAAAAAATTATTAATTTTTTTTAATAAATATAAATTATTTGAAATTAATAATATTTGTTTTAAATTTAAATTAGATAAATTTATCAAAATATTTTTTAAAAATATAATTGTATTTTTAGTTATCTCAAAATCACGTTTAACCATTAAAATGAACTTTCTCATCCTATTTTAAATAACAAAATATTAAAAAAAACTCGCACAATTATTTTTCAAAAATATTATTATATTCTAATAAAACATTAAAATATCAAATTATTATTCCATTCAAAATGCAAATATGTCAATTAGCTACTTCTCAACTGCTCTCGATTGATCGACCCAACTAAACTAATAAATATTTTATTTGAGAGAGAAAGAAGGACGAAAATTTGGGCCAAGTATACACCACTATTGTTTACTACATTGTCATGTTATAAGTAGGTTGGATATTTGCACTAATCATTCAAAAGCCTAAATTCCATGATGATTTTTTATATATATTTATCCCTTTTCTTCAAAAAAAAATTCCACGCTCTTGACCTCCATGGTTTTGAAAATATTTATATATACATAATTTCTATTATCATTGTGTGTAGAATTTATCATAATTCCACCTGTATTCAACATTAATGTGTGAAGCTCACTATGTCTCCATTGGTATAATTTTAATTTATACAATTGAAAAGGAAATTATAGGTTTTCAATCAAAGGTTCTAGGTTCTAGGTGTGGTTTTATGCTTTGTTTTGTTTTATTTCGTTTGTTTGTTTGTTTGTTTGTTTGTTTTTTTATATGAATTAAATAATTAAATGGGGCAAATTAAATAGATTTAATGAATTGTTCAAGTCGAATGGATATTATATTAAATAGAAAGTATAATTATGTTATCAATAGTAGTAAATGAAGAGATATTACTTAGTTTTGTGATTGAAGAATGTGTTTTAATTGATGAAGATAGTAAGATTTGTGCATCTTGAAATTTAGAAATCTCTTAGTTATGTGTGTGGATAAGAATTATACTACTCTTCTCTATTTTGTACCGGGTCGACTTCGATGTCATGATTGCATACTCGTTTTGTGCCTACAAACTTGATCTTTGGTGATCTATGGATTTTACCACATTAACTCTCATAAAATAAATTGCTAAACATTGAAATCACGTTTCACACTCTTATATTTCTTTTGTCAAGCTAGTGATATTTACAAATGCCTCAATAGATAACATGTTTCAAACATGTTGTAAATGATGCTTTTATTATCAAAAACATGTTGTAAATATTAATTTTATTATCAAAAACATGCTTCAAACATGCACATGAATTCTAGTGATTAATAAGTGATTGATATGTGTACTATCTGATAAGTGTGATATCCAATATGCTAGATATAAGTGTGCATGATTGTTCTTGAATATCCTTGTATTGAAATATTCATGGATTTCATGCATGGTGTGTTCTTGTTAAATGAATGCAAAGTGATGTACACGAACATAACACCAAATTGTAAAGATTATGCACAGTTGACTTAGGACCAAAGCATAAAAAAGAAGCTAATTAACTAAAATATTTCATTTTGATTTTACATTTATAAGGACCAAGAACATGGTTGCAAGGATGACCTCCCAATTACAAACATGACTTGGATTAGAAAGTTATCTTAAATGAATATCATAAAGAATTGAATTGTGGATTAATGATTCAATTAAAAATCATAATCATACATATAAATCAATTGAATATACACAAAATTGTATTATTTATAATACATTCATATATATCAAGACATCCAAACTAAACACAAAACTAAATAAACAATATAATTTTCATCATTATAATAATTAAAACAACCATATGAATGAATCAAAGAAACAGACAATTAATTTTAAAAATTTAATATTAAATAATGTTAAAATAATAGCCACAAAATTGAAAAAACCAGAATATTAACTTCGAACAACATACATACAAGTAGAATGTTCTACCTACTCTTCTAAATTATTGTGGTTTTGATTGTTTTTAGATTTTTTCATTCCGTGTGAAAGACTCCAAAGCCATTTAATCCAAAAGAAACTTAAATAGTGTTGGTCAAAGAAGTTGTACGGCATGCCCATTTACATTAGTTTAGTAAGAGAGTATTAAAAGTATTAAAAATGTGAAGATGTATGGTGGATAACCAACGTGTGGATAATTTTAGGTGGTGACATGATTTGTGAAGGAATCTCTAAAGGGAGATTTAGTGTCCAAAATAGGTAGCTAGAAAAAGATACACATGGCCAATTGTTTTGGTTGTTAACTAGAAGACAATTTTCTTATGACTAAGGTGTCATAAGTGATGGCTTTATTTGCTACTTTTTCACGTCTAGTCTATGCTTTAGAACAAAAAGCTTTAAGATGCCCCTTTTTGTAATTTTGCTTTTCAAAGGTGAATCGAATCTGACCCAAGGAAGGGGAAGTGTTGGAATTGAATAGCATTAGCAATGGCAGCCATATGTTTTTAAAGAGGGGATTGAATGGAAATAATGGGAACCATATGCTTGCATCAGAGATTGAATGGCAATAACAATGGTAAGCATATGCTTTTAAAGAGTGGAGATTGAATGGCAATTACAATGGCCACCATATAGAGCACAGACAATTATAATATAATATAGATATTTGTTAAGAGGTATGGATTTTATATCTGGGTTGAATACTTGTGGTTAATGTTCGTCTGTTCATGTGGGAATCAATTATTTGAGGTATGTATGTTGATAGGATTTTTTAGTGAGGAGTATTTGAGATAATACATAAATAGATGGTTGAGATCATAAGGAGTTTCATCAACCATAGAATTTGTAATGAATACATGATTGTGACATGAGGCAAAAAGTTGTACTTAAGCATTGCCAATTTGCAACAAATTTGTAATGTGACACATAGAAAAGATCTAATGATTATTATTTCAATGATATGATGTTGGGGTTGATTTGGGTGAGGGAAATGATGGAGGAGGGCTTTTTTGTGTGTGTTTCCAAAGTTTTAAAGGACAATCACATGAAACTCTAGAGCATAGTTGTATTAAATCTTTTCATTATGCTCTCTAACAACTCACTAGTGGATTGAGAAGACCATTTTGTATACAATGGAATGAATTGAGCCTTCATCAAGGCTCCCACTATTGCTCATTGCCATCATTTATTTTTCAAACTAATTCTTTTTACATGATTTTTTCAATGAACTCAAGGTGCTCTATAAATCATGTAGCTAATTCTACTATATAGGGGTTCACTCACCATGGAGTTCCTGAGGCTTTGAACTCATGATGTTGTATTGAGAGTCTCTTATGAACAAAAATGTTAAAACATGAACAAATTAGGGCCTCATGGGAGGGCTGATGCAAGAAGTTGGGTCCACAAAAAGTTCAAAAAGTGGAAGTGTTT